>JABSTL010000156.1:0-16304 GCA_013759095.1 Fusarium sp. NRRL 29148
GGTGGATGATGTGGATGCTGTTGAGATCGTGGAGAGGGTTAAGGTGCTCTGCGGGAGCGGGTTTTTGGAGAGTTTCTTTGGCATTTTGAGATTAGCGAGGGGAAGATTGATAGGGAGGGAGAGTTGGATGTGGTGATGGAAGGTTTTGGTGTTGAGAAGTTGGGACTTTTTTTTGTTATCGCCCCGCGGTGGGGGGGATGTGACGTCGCTGACGTGCGTGCTCTGACCAGGCAGCTAACGTTGCTATGATCGGCGTGTCTTGGTTTTCATCCACTCTTCGAACGGTCAACGTTGTATCTATCTTTTGAACCTAATCTCGCAAGGAGTGTAATACGGAAGGACTATCGCTAGACTCTACCCAAGATGCCATCCGGCTTTGGCCTTTATTAGCTCTGGTAACTCATCTTAATTTTCTGTCATTTCATTTATTGGTCTGTAGCAAAGATGTATGGCTATCAGATCTTTTTTTCCCCCTACAGTGAACTGCGCATGACAACTTGACAGTTGGTGAATGTTCATGTGGAGGCAGTATATTCCTCATCTTTTTACTGTATCCATCAGAAGTTAAGCTTTTCTTAGTAAAAGCTCATACGTACGAATATTCTATGAATGATCGCGATATTCACGTCTGTCATATGGATCTGATTACTCAGTCTTGGTCTTACAGTCCCAGGTTGAATGTCAACCTCTTAATTTTACTTGGGCTACCCCGCACTCTCAGCGATTGCGGGGAGGCAAATTACGGGTCCTCTTCAGCACAACAAATCTCATCTAATTGGCCCGAGGTAATTAGTCCAAGTCGGGGACATTTCCCCATTTAACTTGGACATTTGCCTGACTCTTTTTAAGCTGAAGAGCCGATTCTCTTTTTGCCGAAACGCTGCAATTCAAATCCCCTGGGTATTTAACCCCTGCGATATGCATATGCCCGATGAGCGTATGTCTAAAAGATAAGCGATTGACTGCTTCTTGACGATCTGCAGGTGTTCAGGGGTTGGTCGCGAAGATCGACTCATTCACGCGACACGGTCAATTGAGTGATTGACAGGGAGTGAAATCGGAAGCAGAAGGATTCATGATGGCTAAGAGAACGTGGTCGGACTCTGCTGGCGCGACCAGCGCTGAAGCGGCGGTATGTCTTGATGTCTTGTTATGAGAAATGGCTGACAAGACAGGCCCCGACGCCAGCTCGTCCAAATGGGAATGGGAGAACCGCTTCTCATCGGCAGAGTATCACGGGAGTTGTGTCCAATGACGGTACTGTCCCTCAGATCTCACGCAAAATCAAGGCGTGCGCAGCATGTCGAAAACACAAGGTGAGAACAACCACTCATCTTGATGTGGATGAGAGTTAATTGTGTGGTAGATCAAATGTTTGATGGATGAGAGTGGTCCGCCATGTCGGAGATGTGCAGAGAGAAATCTAGGATGTGTCTTGAGCAAAAGTCTCCAAACCATCATGGATGAAAAGTCACAGTAAGCCTCACCCTTCACCACTAATCATCTCATATTAACCAACAACTCAGATTCTCCGAATCAGTGGTCCAGGATCTAGAGCAAATGCACAGCGCTCTAAGACAAGTCATGACCAAACTCAGCCTCCCAGAACTTCCACCCCTACAAAGCATCAACTCCCGAGAAGAAGGCTCACCACCGAAAGACGACCATGCAAATACTTCGCATCATCTCTCAGTATCACAGGAGGAATTCCGCGGCCCTTCATGTGATAACTCACCCAAAGCTACGCCTGAAGATGAGGGGCTTCCTTATGTGCCTATTCACTCACTTTACACCCTTACTAAACTCAGTGCTTTGCGATCACCCGATAATCCCGAAGCTCAGAAGGGAAACGCCATCAACGACTTTATCGCTCGCGGTGCACTCTCGCTAGCAGATGCAGAAAGTCTCTTCTCTCTGTATCGCGACCGGTTAGATCGGTATATGTACGGAATCGGCTGTCGATACATGACCCTCGAAGAGCTCCGTCGCAAAAGTCCCATCCTCTCCGCCGCTACACTCACAGTAGCTGCACTGCACGATCCCAAAGCCGACAACATCTACGGAATCTGCAGCGGAGAGTTCCGACGCCTCATGGAAAAGTCAATGTTTGAGCGCCGCATCGATCGTGATTATCTTCGCGCCATGTGCGTAGCTTCATATTGGCTAAGTGATCTTTCCTGGATGCTTTCAGGATATGCTATTCGCCGCGCGGCGGAGTGTAATTTGCATAATAGCTATAATCAGGCTATCAAGGAGCAGAGTCAGGAGGCGGCGGATTGTGCGCGGTTGTGGTATATTCTGTATATCTGTGATCAGCACCTTGCGACTTTGTATGGACGGCCTTCGATTGTCCAGGAGGATTCGTCGATTCAGGGATGGGAGCAGTTCTTGAAATCGCCGGTTGCGACGGAGGAGGATAAGAGGTTGACTGGTCAGGTTATGCTGGTTAGTATCCTGCGGAATATTCGTGAGCTCTTTGGGACGGATAAGGGTGTGCCGATTCCGAGGGTATACTTGAATCACATACTGCAGTTCAGAAGGCAGTTGGATGAGTGGTATACCCGATGGATGGGAGAATTACCTGGTAAGTCAACATCGCCGCTCATCTCCAAATTATACTGACCTCCCGTAGAACAATGGACCCAAATCGGCTCATTCCCTCGAAAAGGAACAATTCTTCACTACAACTTTGCCCAGATCCATCTCTACTCACACATCTTCCGCGGTCTCTCCAACGACGCCCCGATCCCTCACTATTTCCTCGACTGCGCCATGCAAGCCGTCAACGCCGCAACCGCCATCATCGATCTCATAATAACCGACCCAGACGTCGCAGTCGGCATCGTAGGAATGCCCTCGTATATGCTCTCCATGACAGCCTTTGCCTGCATGTTCCTCGTAAAAGTGGCAGTTAAATATGGCAGCGATCTCATCGAGCGCCAGCGCGTCCACGACCTAACAACAAACCTCGTTCGACAATTCAGATCTCTAAAAGCCGGGAAGTGGCACCTTGCGAATCTCATGGCGGGCGGGTTAGAGCGCATGACTGCTACGTTAGCTACACCGGACCTGGGACAGGTACAGCCTGCGGTGTATAATAACGCCGTTGAGCATGTTGATATGGTTATGCCGGGGAATCAGGTGTACACTGACATGGATGGGGATACGTTCTTTGACTACGACATGAGCTTTGGGCTCTCGCCGGTTTTCAGGTTCGATCCGAGTATGTTTACGGTTGATGCTTCGGGACAGTCGCTTTCGACGTATCCTGAAGCTGATTATGGGATGAGGCCGCAATAGGATGGGGATAATGGGCGTTTTTGCTTGGGAATACCTTGTTGTTTGTACGTGATAGGACTTGGATATGAAGCTGAAGAGATATTCTTATCCGCTGATGCTCCGTGATCGGATAACTGGCCTGTGTCTGAGTGAAGTATGACTAGAGGTGTATCATATCTGTTCCCCCAATCTACATGATGATCCCTCCACCTACTGCAACTTCTCTCCACAGTTTGTCCATCTCGGATTTCGTTCCGTCGACTCCGCATCATCTTCTGCGGGGGACACGGATAACCTCATTCACCCCGCGATAGTGGATCAATCTTATCCGATCAAACTCCCATTTAAACGCATCAACTCACCCCCTTCATCGCTAACACAATCACTAGCATACCTATACCAAACACCAAAATGCCCAATACACAGCATATCCTCATCACAGGAGCCGGTGGCTTCATCGGCCAAGAAATCATAGCTCCTCTTCTCAACTCCTCACCCTCAATCCATCTCACAATAACCGATGTCTCTGAACCTCCCGTTCCAACTCAACACGCCCAGCGCATCACATCTCTCGCCGCAGATCTCACCAATCCCTCTGTCGTCGAGCAACTCATAACATCTCAGCCCTTTCAAGGAGTGTATCTCTTCCACGGGCTCATGTCCGGCGGATCAGAAGCGAATCTCGATCTCGGTCTTAAAGTCAACGTTGATTCAGTCCGCTACGTTCTCGACGCTCTGAGGAATAAACTCCCCGGCGTCAAAGTTGTATTCTCGAGTTCTTGTGCTGTTTATGGACCGGAGGAGGGATATGTTACTGAGAAGACACTGCCGCAGCCGAGATCTTCGTATGGTGCGGAGAAGCTTATTGCTGAGTTGTTGGTGAATGACTTTTCGAGAAGGGGATTGATCGATGGAAGGATCGTGAGGTTGCCGACTGTGGTAGTTCGACCTGGAAAGCCCTCCGCCGCAGCATCGAGTTTCGCGTCAGGTATCGTCCGCGAAAGTCTACAGGGCATTCCTAACGTCCTCCCCGTGCCGAAGGATATATCGATGTGGATCTGCAGCCCTGCGACTGTTATTGAGAACCTGATCAAGATCAAGGATATACCTGCGGAGAAGTTTGGAGAGTCGAGGATTGTGAATCTTCCGGGTATTACTGTTAGTGTACAAGATATCCTCGATGCTGTTGAGAAGGTTGGAGGGAAAGAGGCCGTGGGTTATGTCAAGGAGGAGCAGGATGAAGCCCTATATAAGATTGTTAAGAGTTGGCCGCCGTGGTTCGATGCGAGTAGGGCAAAGGGGCTAGGATTGGATGAGGATGGAGAGTTGGTTGATGCGGTCAAGGCTTTTCAGGAAAGATTGAAGAGTTCACAGTAGGACTTTTATTATTAAGTGATTCTATCTCTATCAATTTATAATGGGTATAGTCAAACATCTTGCAACTTCTGTCCTACAACTTTGAAGACCTCACTCTTCGTGACACTGAACTTTGCTCAATATGACCAGACGTAACCAAATGGTCAATGTCCAAAGTATTGACAAGATCAGGCGTCGCTTGATCCAGGCTAATAATGCCCGCAAGCCTCATTGAAGTCTCAAGTTCATCCTTGAGGACTGAACAGCATGTTAGTCAATATCGCATAAACACCATTCAGGTAACTTACTCTGTGAAAGATGCTCAACACCCTTTTGACCATAAACCAACGAATATAAGAACGGTCTTGCAATCCCAACAGCTGTAGCCCCTAGGGCAATAGCCTTGAGGATATCAGATCCACGTTCAAAGCCTCCATCGATGAAGATCTCGAGATGTTCAAAAGCTTCAGGGAACCGCTTTCGGACCTCAAGAAGAATGAGAATAGAAGCTTGAGCACTGCAAATCTGTCAGAAACCTTGCGTGTCAAGTGAATAGCCGCAAACTTACCCATCGAGAGATCTTCCACCGTGATTACTCAACATAACACCCTCAACACCATACTCAACCGCCAACTTGACATCCTCCACAGTCTGAACCCCCTTCAGCACAATCGGCACAGAGCTCTCCCGTCTAATCCACTCCAAATCCTCCCATGAGAGACTCTTATCGATATACTGCCCCATCAACCGTCCGAGTCCACTACCCTTACCATCTTTACTGCTCTCACTACCGCTCATGGCAGATTTTATAACAACAGTTTGGGGTGCTCGTTCATCGGCTTCGCGTTTTCCGGGAACGGGGGCGTCGACGGTCACGAAGATGGCTTTTATACCGAGGGAACGAGCGCGGCGGAGGAGTTCGATTGTTTTGGGGCGGTGCGAGTTTACGTAGAGTTGGAGGAAGAAGGGATGGCCTTGGGGAGCTGCGCCGATGATGTTGGGGAGAGAGTATGAGGCGTTACTCGAGATCTACAACGTCAGCTCATACCTCGTATGATGACAGCTTTTGACTCACAATCTCAAAAATTCCTTCACTAGCAGCTGCTCTACTCCAACCAAGCTCACCATCCGGATGCGCCAGCGTCGCCATGGCAGCAGGACACATGATGAATGGCGCCTTACTTTCCAAACCTAAGATATTTCTCTTGATACTGACTTCAGCGACATTTCGAAGAATTCTTGGGCGCAGCATGACTCGGCGGACGAGTTCCTTGTTCTTGGAGACGGTAACTAAATCGGTTGCGGCGGAGGAGTAGAAAGCCCATGCTTTTGGTGATAGCGCTTTTTGCGCGGCGAGAGAAAAGTCGTTTGCTGAGAGGATTTGATCGAGGGTTGGGACGGAGGAGGGGAGTTGGATTTCTGTGGTTGTTAGTGAGTGTTTGTGTGAGTGAGGAGGAGAGTGAATACCACGAGGGGGTGGGATGTTGGGGGATTCAGACTCCATTGCTGCGAGATCACTCATGATGGCGGTTGCAATTGTTTAGTCCACTTAAATAGAGCTGATTGTTATACTGTACAATTGAAACTGAGGCTCTACTGTTTCTTTTGGCTCATCATGCAGCCGTCTTCTTATATCTTTGGGTAGTATTCGTATATCGTCTTAGTGCAACATCAGTCCCCGCAATCGGACTCCTCACCTTGCATCATGACCCGTCGTCTCGGGCTATTTTGGCGCGAGTGGCAAAGCGGCATCACATCGACACGGTCATGTTGCCGATGGCTCGAGATTTGCCTTGTTCGGTCTTCTCTCCGATGGACCTGGGCTGAGCCAGATCAGCACTCACTCATGAAGAAATGCTATACAAGAGATTTTTGTATGAGCATACAAGAATTCATATTATCTAATCTTTATCTCATTATTTGATCTGGATTGCTAGTGTTCAGCCGATTGTCGGCATGGTGAGGTCCGGCGAGCTACTGGCTTGGGTCCCAATCTCACATTCCTTCATGATCTGAGACCACGATTTGAGCAGGTCGTGATGAGAAGATGGAGGTTTTAACGGTACGCTGGCTTAACTCGCTGAAATTTTTCTTTGTCTGCTTCTTTCATTTTTCCTCGTCATCGTTTTGATGTGTTTATCGTCAACCCATCATTAAGTTGGTGGCTTTATATTCAGTAGCTTTAGCCCATCTATTAACATCAACATCAATATCATGGAATCAAAAGTAGCATCTAATACACCACCAATCCTCTAGAAGCGAACTAGGCAAGTATTAATGCATCTTTCACCATATTCTTTCTTGCTGGCCACAACTGACAACATTAATGCAGAGTATCAAGACCTTCTCCCCAGCACAACCTGGTCCGACTCACAACGAGCAAATCCAACCCTGAACCAAAGCTACGATTGTTCATTCAACAAACATCTCCTCACTTCACGCAGCAAACTTTCATAACTCGAAGATACCTGATATTACAATATATACCACCCTAATAACACACACCCCTACTCAATAACAATATCCTCTCCCAATCTCCTCAGCGGCAACTCCTCCACCATCTTCTCCAACCGTCCACACCTCTTAACTACATCCTTCGCCTCCTCCGGAAACCCCATCCTCATCCTCCCGACCCTCTCCCACACAATCCTCCCCTCCCTCTCCGTCCTCTCAACAACAAGAAGCATAACAAGAGCCTCCTCCACAAACCACAGCACCGTCATTTGTTCACCGCGGGCATGCCGCTCAATGTACTCGCGCATAGAACCAGCTCCGCGACTCATACGAATGTCGACGCTGACACGGTTGAAGATCCATCCGTCGGGGTGAGAGCGTGCTTTTACGCGGTCGAGGACGAAAGGGTTCGGGACGTGGATGCCGTAAGGGCGGATGTGAAGATTCGGTGGCGAGGGGGGCTGACCAGTCACGGCTGTCGAGGCGCCAAAGTCATAAGCTACGCTTCCGTCGCGGTTGACGAGGACGATGTTGGGTGAGTACGTCCAGCGGATAGAATTAGGGTCGTTGCGCGATACATGCGTGGCGGAGACGTAGTGATGGTGATTATGCTTGCGCTGAACGGCTTTCGTGTCAGGATCTACCACTGTGATAGAGGAGTAGAGATCAACGGGGCCTTTCCAGCCTGCCCAAGTCCAGCTGGGCATGTGTGGGCGTCTTGTGGCGATGACGCCTTCTTTGTGGTGCCAGAAACATGTTGAGAGAGCAAAGATGTCGCGGGTGCGTGGGAGGCCTTGGACTGCTGGTCCTTGATCCATTTGCGGTGCCCAGAGGGGAATGCCGAGGATGTTGAACATCTTCCCCCGACCGACAGTGGTCTCGAGACGTCTTAGCATGCCGAGGAACGCATCTAGCGAATCTCGGTCATATGTCAGATCTCTTCGTGTGTAGTTTCCGATATGTTGGTCTGCTTCTCGGAAGATACTAAGCGTGCTTGGATCTTCAGCCTTGCCGGGCAATCTCTTCCAACGCTCCCAACTTCCATCAACGAACGACACACCATTGAAGAGACCAGGACGCATAAAGTCACACATCCGCTGCTCCTCCATGTCGTGGTAATACTCTAGCGGTAGGATGAGTGATTCAGGACAACACATACCCTCGCATTCCCAGTACATCTGCTGATCCGTAAAGATCAAGCGCCGTCTCGCAAGGAGACCTTCTTGATATGTCCATCCTCGCTGATACCACGTCGAGTTCTTAATCGCCAACCGTGGATCCTGAAGACTCGACACAAGTGTAATGTTGGAATTGACGAATTCGTACTTTGGCTGAGCTGGTCGAGTTCGTGATCCCACACCAGGAAGACCATAATCCGCATCTTCGCCACAAGCTGCAATGATAGCTAGTATGGCACCTTCAAAGATATCGTCCATCCTCGCAATCTGCTGCATCCGCTCCGCTGGTTGAACCTCCTCCATGCATAGACGATCAACCCAGAGATATCTGATTCCAAGATCTTTAGTCGCAATGACAGCATCCCATACAACCTTGGGCCATGTTTCCGTCGTTTTGTTTCCCCAGACATAACTCAGCGCCACATATCGTTCCGTGATAGACGCAGTAACCACCTGAGGGGGGTTCTTTGCGCAATCGACGAGCTTGAAACCCGGCATCTCCCTCGTAACGGGTTTTCGGCCACATCGTCCCTGGTGATAGAATTCGCAGAACCGTAGCCAGTCCACTCCAATGCTCATATCAATCACACCCTCCAGTTCACGACCCCAAATACCACGTTTCTGCCAACCGGCATTATCGGTCATAGAATTCGCACGTGAATGCTTCCCTTCTGATCTGGCGCTGAGGAGTTCATTCGTTGGCTCAGGCATCGTTCGATAGAGCATACCATACCCGCGGAACCAGTCAGCGCTCACATCCCAGCTCAACGCTCCATCACCGCTCTTTTTGGGCACAACGCCTAGATATGCTGGACTGACGCCTTTGATCTTATTCTTTGCTGAGTGGCCCTGCTCAAACATGCTCTGGTTGTCGATAAGGTAATTTGTATCGCGGCTTGAGAAGCCAGAGAGATATAGATCGCCTTCTCCCTCGCTGGGAATGTGCACTGAGAGGAAGAGCTTGCAGAGGGGACATTTTGTCATGAAGCGATTCTCTTCAAGCTCCTTTAACCGGCCTAGCGAATGCTCCTTGTTCTCAAACGTATCCGCAGAAGTCGGATTCAGAGCTCTCATGAAGAAATCATCCATGGTGTCAAACGTAGAGTCGATATCAGCCGCCCAGCCCGCACATGCAGTGCACAGGTTAGGGTCCTGCGGCTGTCCTCCCGATCTATCAGAATGCGCTGACGGGCTGCGGCTCTTGCGCCAGCTGATCCTCCGAATTAGAGAAGCCCTCCTGGGCTCTCGGTCGTCATCAGCCGGGGGAGGATCCACAGTGAGATGCTGCATCATGTTCTTGAGAGGGTTCCGTGAGCGACGCCTCTCGACGCGACCGCCTGGAGAGACGGGAGGCGTGATGGTCGGAGTGCCTGGGTCCAGCATATCCGGCATTGTCACGGAGTGAGTGGGTGAGTGAGTGGGTGGGTGAGATTTGGGTTCGGCTGCCCGAAGATTGAAAGTCGTTTTGGCGCCGTTGAAGCTCCGGTCCGTGATCCGGGTTTCTTTGACCCCCGTCTCGGCTGCTAGATTCCGGTTCTCCACTCTTGGCGCTGGCGCCAAAAAAAGAGATAAAAAAAAGAATCAACGGAAAAGGGAGCAGGGATGATTTCTTATTAGTGGCGTTTAAATAAGGGGAATAAAGAAACGCTGAAGAGGAAACTAAAAAGGGAGAGTTGAGTTGCCAAATATTCGGTGGATGATGAGTAGGTAGGCGGTCGCTATAAAAAGATGCAGAGCCGCTGCCAAGTCAAAATACCAGGCGGTTATTTCGAGATGAATACAACACAACCAACAGATCAGATCGTGTCAAACAAACTCCTTCGGACGCGGCGCAGGTTGGTTCGTGAAGCGGGGCTTGGGGGCCAAGTGATGGAGACAAAGAAAGAAAAGAAAGAAGCGGTAAAGAAGAAGAAGAAGAAGAGAATCTCTTCCAAATATAAGACAAGTGCCGTCAAATATGAGAGAAGAGTCGCTGATGATGGTATATTACTCGCCTCAAATTAGATATTGCCAGAAAAAGCGGCAGCGAGATTCCATCCGAGATGAACACAGCAAGGATCAACTGAGACATCCACAGGAACTAACTCTCAACCCAGGCGATAATACCACCAAAAGACATGAATAAGAATTGCATTTAATAATGATAAAGAAGAGCCTGATCTTTTGTGAACGAGGCTGGTTTACACAGCCTCACTTGGCAATGACTTGGCGGGTTGAAAAAAGATGCAGATTGTGCGGAGATTCACGATGACGTAATTTGATGATTGTGAAACAGCCTCACAATTACTTACTCATGATTGTACTGTGCTCTGTAATGGGTAAGTCGGCGCCGAGTGAGTGAGCTGTACGGAGTACAAGTAAGTGGGTTGTTTGTTAGGTGGTTTCAATCCTTTTTATGGCGCAGCGATCACTGAAATCTCACTCAGATCAAACGCTTTGACGACGAGATGAACCCTGTAGGATATGGCTTGATCCGCAGCTAGAGATGATCCTGTCGCCAAAGATAGATCAGAAGTGCGACGGGGTCTTACTGTCAAGACACTGCCTTGTTCAAGAATGATTCCATCAAGACTTCGAGGTTAGAGTTCAAAGGGCTAATAAAGATAGTAGATTCACCTGCGTAGAACAGGTTGGTGTAGATCATGTTAGCCTTGAAGCGGGGAACATTGCTTTTGCCTCGACTCTACCCTATATCACCACGATAATCTGATAATCTCACCTCACAAACTCCTCTATTGCTTCTCTTTTATTTATTTCTAAACATCTCCTTGAGTAAATGATATCACGCTCACATCAAACCGGACCATCGCGCTCCTCCACGCCAATACCCAAACCAGAAACGCCATCTTATCGGCCCTCGCCATGAAACAGCTCAAAAGAGGGGTCAATTCCATCTGATCTTATGCATCTCTAGTACCATTCTAGCCTAGCCTCCAACGGTTGCAGCGGCCATCTTAGAATTCTCAAGGATCATCTGCTTCCATCTCTTGCGTGTGACATGGCTTAGTCTAGAGCTAGGGAACTCTAATATTCCCACCATGCACGATGCCATGTCGTTCCGATAGTAACCACAAGAATCGAGATCTATGTACTGCTGGTGAGATTCATGCAAGGCGAGTCAAGATGTCACATGAGATAAGGTACATGTTCAAGGCATGCAAGCTTCAATTGTCTCTAAACTGCGCTACCATCGAGATTTGGCGGTTCCAGTCCATCGCCAGCATGTCTCATTTCTTTCTATCCTTCCCATTGTACCTGTCCGTCCGACTTGCTCGTTGAGCTCGCATTGGATGCCCTCCTGTATCGTATCTGGAGGTATGGCCCTTAAAGGCCTGCGAGTGTGGTTGTCATGGCCGAGTGTCGTTGGTGATGGGAAGGAATTTAGTGCTATACAGTGATCAGAAGCTGTCCAATATATGAGATGGTGTCTGGTAGGAGCTAACCTGGCAGCAAGAGCAGCTGGAGCCGCAGGAAGAGGCCTCGTGGTTGCAGCAAGAGCTAGATACTGTTAGTCGAATGCTCAATGCTTCACCGTGCAACTCTTTTAGGCTCGGTGACCATGAAGAGGCAGTGGCAGATTGAGAGGAGCTCACCAGGGAGACATGTTGATAGTTGTTGGTGAAGAAGGTCTTCGAAAAAGTTGTAAGTGTTGTGTGTGTGTGTGTGTGTGTTGAAGAGTGAGATTGTTGGATGATGAACAAAACCCGATTTGAGCGAGATGAACCACCCTTCTTATACTTTTCGAAGCCTCATATTCCCAACCATCTTCCATCATACTCCATCTCTCGGTTGTCTGATTATCGCATCCGGCGTGGGTATGGGCGTGGATGGAGGTGGGAGTGACTCCACTCCATGTGCATCACCAACTTGTCTCGAATCCAACCAAGTCTCAGGGTCCTCCCAAGTCAAAGTGACCTTCACCCCGCATGCCCATGTACGATGTGGGAGGCCCTTGTTTCTGTAATTGGCCGAGATGATGCAAGGTGGTTGTGCCGAGCCTCCACTACAGGGAGAGCTCTCCACCGTGAAGCTCCAGCTCAAGCTCTACTCGCGCCGTCCCGAGATGCAGCCACTACGAAATGAGTTTCATGGCCGCCGGCGTTGCAACGCAGACTTGCGCCTATTGAACCGAACGGCACCAGATGTGGAACTGGCAGTTTGTTTCCAGAAGAGGTAGGATTGGCATACCACTGAGGCCTGCTGCTGACATCGTAGTGGCATCGCCACGTAACGCATGAAGATGTAGTTCGCGAGACATGACCAGTACCCATAGATATCTTAGCTTGAGCCGGATTCCGATAGCCCAGTCCAGCTGCCAGGGACGAGGCAGCACCTGAAGCAAGTCATAATTCCATGGAAGTCGGACACTTGGGAGTGGGGGTTCATCCCAGCGACGACAGAGCTTTAAAACGGCTCAAGCCGGACTGACTAAAATAGCTTCGCCATTATCCACACCGGTGAGTAGGGGCCTGAACTGGGGTTGCAAGAGAAAGAAAAGAAGGATGTTGTACCTCAAGACCTTGCGTCGAAGCCGGGGTAGTTCCCCTTTGGGCCTACCGAGATATCTTGTCCTGTACGTGGACGAATCAAGAGAATACATATGCTGGATGGGGGTACACACAGAGCAAGAAGGTGTAAGAGGAAGTGATGAGAATGGATATGAACATGTGAGAGGAATAAGAGTTAGACTTATTCGCCGAGTGGGGTAGTGAACCAAGACGACGAGAGGGACGGATAATGTGAGGCAACCAATAGCAGACGAGCTATGTCTGATGGATGATCATGTTAAAGTGAAGCCAGCAACAATCGAGTAACGCTTGCCGCTGGAATGATACCAACAGCCAAGATAATCATGCAGTAGCTGCACGGCGACGGCTAGTTCGTCATCGTGATACGTGAACGTGACGAACCAGTGTGATGAACAAGCCTATCAACAACGGAGTGTGATAGGCATAAGTGAGACGGATTGATGAGGGATAATCGAGAACAACGTGGGCATGGATGGGGACCACAAAAGCCAATGCATTGACGGTTCAGAGTCGATTAGTTCTGTACCATTCATGCATGCATCCCGCGCATGCATCTTTAGCAAGATTGGGCAATGATTGGTGTGTTGGGCCCTCCTACACCAAGCGAGGATGGGAAACACAAGGCAGTGAAAGTATATCCCAAAGCAATGGTGAAAGTGTAGGACTATTGCGCCCGTGCATGATGAGACTTTAGTCATGGGAAACATATCGGGCTGCCGGAGGTGTGGGTGCGGACGTGGGAGTGTGATTGATCCATGGGAAACGATGAGCTGTCGTGACCCACGTCTAACGCGGCAAACAAACACTATGATAGGAAGAAGATATCTTGAGGGAAATAACGGAGAGAAAGAGGGGCTAGAGAAAGAAAGCTGGGACGTAAGAGATAACGGCGGAGACTTACATCTGTGCATGACGATCATGCTAGGACATGAGGATGCCTACTGTCTTCAACACCAGGTATCTCTGGTGAAGCGATCAATGTTGGATCGGGTAAAGACAAGCGTCTTATCATCTGCCCTTCTACAACACACCAAGGGCAGAACAATATCTCATCATGATCATCAACTACTTCGCTACATCATAACACACCAAAGTCCGCTATCACACGGAGGCAATCCGGGACCCAGGAATCGTCTCCATACGGGGCAACCGAGAGTCTCCCCGCCCGGTCTGAGCTGATAGTAATGACTCCCGAGTTGATCTTTTATCCAGTCATAATAATCTCAGGGCGTGGGATGGAGACAAGGTCTCGGAACTCGGCTGGGTAGTTTGCATCATGATGGAAAGTCGAGCCGGGATATCTCTCGTGGGGGGGACTCAGGGATATGGCTTCGTCGTGAGACTTAGGAGTAATAATAAGACGCGATAATGGGGCCATGGGCCGTGGACCTTGTGAAAGGACGTGGGTGATGTAAAATGTTGTTACCACGGTCGGCGAAGTTGAGTTGAGCCCGGGTTAATGTCGAGGTCGGTACCGAGGGAGACCGACTGAAGGGATGATCAAAAGGAGGCGAGCCCTCGATACAAGAGACGGGTGCCGTGATGATAAAGGCTGGTGGTTGAGGGTAGTCGAGCTGCTGTTGTATTACTCTCATGGAAGACTTTCGAGTCCAATGATCCATGGTACTTTTCGGGTATAGCAAACTAACACTGACCAGAGAAGTATCCTCTCCCATGTCTAGGGTGATTCAAGACTTTCTCTTGTCATCAGCGATCAATCAGCAAGCAAGTGCTTGTTCATCTTGAAGACTGCAAGAGTCAAACCATGGGACGACCTCATTCTTATACTCATTTCTCAGCGTCTCAGCCTTATCAGCCCGCCAGGGTCCTCCCGCTAGACGCATCAACAATGATGCAACGCACACTACATCAGCATCGACAATATCCGAGATCAACTCTGTTTCTGGCTGTTTTTCGAGGCCATCGCATCAAATTTGGTGGTGTTGGCACTCGAAAAGACATCAGGGTTGTCCATCAAGGTGCTCACTTGTCTATCCGGGTTCTCAAATCCAGATAAAGCAGGCACATGACGATAGTGATGTGATGGAAAGATACACCTGAAATCCACTGAATTAAGTGAAGAAAAAAGGTATTCTTATATCTTGGCCCTAAAACGACCTTTATGGATAGAACATAATTGGTTGACTGATGAAAATGCTGTTATGGTTGATGACTGTGAATGGCCGCAAAATGATGAAACACCCAAATTGTTGATGGTCCAAGTCAAATGATTCCCTCTGAAACTCTTAATGAAATGAATTCTATATCTAAATGCGAGATCTTGTGAAAACCCTCCTACACTTTTCAAATACGACAAAGTGCATTGTTATTCGTATATGTACTTCCAGCTCCAGCACAGCTTGCTTTCCACCACGTGTGACAGCATCTATATCCCTGACCTCGACCGATTAGATACTCTCTCTCGGTTTCTGCTAGTGTCAGATTCAACTTCTTTAACCCTCATCGTTTGACCAAGGAAGATGCCCGCTCCAAAAATTCAAAGACGATTTTCAGACGGCAACTTTGTCCACGCCAGTCACTACTCGAGTGATATGCCGAGAGACAAAAGCTATCTGTGTTTACGATCCTTTCGATCTTGATACTAGGTATCAGTTCTATGATATTCCATCCATGTATACTCTTGACCAAACAGTGATCATCAACTTCACGATGAAGTCCCTCGCCTCGTCCTCCTCTATATCGATACATCTCCTCAGCTTTCCTCGACTAAGAGCAGCTCAATGTTGTATCTCTTGAAATATTTCTATTAACTAGAATTTACGGTTGCCCTCTTCCTCTAGTTGCTTGGGTTCGGGCGATCCTATATTCGAAACCTAACATTCTCGAATCGATCATCTTGTATGCAAGTTTGGATATCCCAACGTTACAAAGGCTCCAGATCTTCGATCCTACTTAATTGCCATAAACAAAGATCCGGGAGATCATGTTCATACTCTGTTCTAGACATTGTCATGGTATACTATCTGAATTTTCTTATTTGCTCTGCTCACATTCTTACCTCGCATGCCACTGTCCGTAGACGAGGCAAACCCCCAATCAGCGCCCTATAAATGCATAAACATAGCACCGGTATATGCTCTATGGCCTTTATATTTGGTAATTATTCTAAAATCCAGTGAGGCTTTCACAACGTGGGTGATCCTGGTCCCCTTCCTTTTGAGAAATCGCCAATGGCAACTACCTTTATTCACTAATATCATATTTCACGCGGACATTCAATAGATCTTAAACTCCTACTTCTTCAACTCTCTCATTCCGCTCACAAACCATTTCTCCTCCATCACAAACTCGCAGAATAGTTACGCCGAGACCGCATGACAAACGGTACCAGTAGTGGCGTACGCCCTTGTTCATCGACAGCATTCAAGTTGCGGATCTTGTAAGGATCCTTGTCCCACAGGAATTTGAGTATGTCGTCTTCGTTAGTTGCGGCGAAGTAGTGCCAAACGTTGCGGCCGCCATTGTCCTTATCAAAAGTCGGTACACC
>JABSTL010000157.1:0-39342 GCA_013759095.1 Fusarium sp. NRRL 29148
CCCCGTCGTCGCCCATCATTATAATGTCTAACCCCCCACCCATTGGTAAGCTCCCCCACCTCCCTCCGCAAGCTCCAGAAGCTCCTCCATCTCTCCCCTGACGCAAGCTGACCTCGAACTCTCTACCGCTTTAGTCCTCGACGGAGGTACCGGTTTCCTCAAGGTCGGATATGCCGCGCAGAACTTCCCCGAGCATCAATACCCCTCCATCGTAGGCCGACCGATCCTTCGTTCCGAGGAGCAGACCGATAGCGATGTTGTCATCAAGGATATCATGTGCGGTGACGAAGCTGCCGCCGCGAGGACAATGCTCCAGATCAGCTACCCCATGGAGAACGGCATCGTTAAGAAGTGGGATGATATGGAACATCTTTGGGATTATACCTTCTACGAGAAGCTCAAGGTTGATCCTACGGGCCAGAAGATCCTCTTGACGGAGCCTCCTATGAACCCTCTTAAGAACCGAGAGAAGATGTGTGAGGTTATGTTTGATAGATATAATTTTGGCGGTGTCTACGTCGCCATCCAGGCCGTCCTGGCTCTATACGCTCAAGGTGAGTTTCCCCCGAAGCTCTAATGCTTCTTGCGCCAGACGTGAACTAATCAATGCGGTGTAGGTCTTAGCTCCGGTGTCGTAGTCGACTCAGGCGATGGTGTCACACACATTGTGCCCGTCTACGAATCCGTGGTGCTCAACCACCTCACGAAGCGATTAGACGTTGCCGGCCGAGACGTCACGCGCAACCTCATCAAGCTGTTGCTGCGCCGCGGCTACGCCCTCAACCGAACCGCCGATTTCGAAACCGTCCGCCAGATCAAGGAGAAGCTATGCTACGTGTCGTACGACCTCGAGCTCGACAAGCGCCTGAGCGAGGACACCACCGTGCTCGTCGAGGATTACACCCTGCCGGACGGACGTGTGGTCCGCGTTGGCAGCGAGCGCTTCGAGGCGCCCGAGTGTCTCTTCCAGCCTCACCTCGTCGACAGCGAATCCCCTGGTCTGGGCGAGTTCCTCTTCAACACCATCCAATCCGCCGACGTTGACATCCGCTCGTCGCTGTTCAAGGCTATCGTTCTGTCTGGTGGTAGCAGCATGTATCCCGGTCTTCCGTCGCGATTGGAGAAGGAGCTCAAGCAGCTGTGGCTCACACGGGCGCTGCAGGGCAACCCTGAACGCTTGAGCAAGTTCAAGGTGCGGATAGAAGATCCTCCGCGACGTCGACACATGGTGTTCCTTGGTGGAGCGGTGCTGGCCAACATTATGGCGGACAAGGAGAGTATGTGGGTTACCAAGGCGGAGTGGGAGGAGGAGGGTACCAGAGTGCTTGAGAAATTGGGACCGCGATAAGAGAAAACCTATGAGCGATTGTCGGAGGGGAAGGTCTTTTGCGTTCAAGTTAGGTTGTGGTAGACAGCAAGAAAAGACGTTATGAAGATCATGTTGTCTCGACTGGGAGTCTTTACTGGTGTCAATTGAGCTAATTGACCATTTCAGAGGCCTTTTAATGATAAGGCCATTGATAGCAATAGCATAGGAAGTATAGTTCATGATCATTCCAAAAGGGTGTCCAATGTAACCATCACCAACAAGCTTGACACCAAAAGCCAGCTTAGTCATCACTGATAGGCTCTGTGACAAACAGTCGCAAAGTTCCAGAACACGAGGCATGAATCTCAATCATACCAAACCCATTCTCACCTTTATCCCGTGTCGCAAACCCTCCCATCGCCAGCGCAACCGATCGCCTTCGCGGCCTCATAACCATCTTATTCCCAATCTCCACAGGGTGGCTCCGCAGCGATTTCCCCATATCGCGTCTCTCCCCCAAAAGAATAGCGATCCGCGCCGCAAAGAGACTGAGACTGGGAAACTGAAGTGCAACGGCTGCAGTTTCCGAGAAACTTTACAGTGCAGTGCCGTTTTATTAGAGTCTGCAGCGCCGAATTAAAAGAAGGGTGCAGTTCGGGATTACACAATCTCGTATGCGCATCCTATCAACTCTCACGCGTCGTGCATTAGAACGAGGAGGCAAGAATCTATTACCTACGCTCTATTACGGCACCTATTCCTTTGTTTTTGTTTCCCCGCGCGGAGAAACCTTGTCCTTTTTGAATTGATACGATACACTACGGACGGGCACATCCAATCTCCTTCTCTTGTGGGTGATACTCCACTCGCAAATCATTGAATCCCGCTTACGGGGACAGAGAGGCAGAGAAAGGAGATACCGAGATAGTGCTCGGAAGTACCGTTCCGTTTTTTTTTTGTTTTTTTGTGAGGGTTCCCGGCGCAAGGACTGTAAATGAGTGTAACGAATCCGCCGACGGGGGCTTCGGGCCCGGGATCCGTTGGCTTGGGTACCGTCAGGGGGAGTTTGAAGAGGAGTGTTCAGGCGTCTTTTGAGGGTGAGTCTGCTCTATTTCCCTCTCTCCCTACCTCTGATAATCCAATCCAATCCCTCTCATCATTTTGGGTTTGTCACATCTCACGAGCATATGTCGCCTATCTAAACGTTCCTTGTCTCCTATACTATACCGGTCACACTGCACTAGTCTAGCTCAGCCGTTGCATGCATTTATTTTGTATCTCTTCCGTGTTCATTCAATATTCATTCTCAATTCCCACGTACATAATCTTGTTCGTTAGCTGCTCTGATTCCCTTTTTATCGTCTTTATCCTCTTCTCTTAAAGTCTCCCTTTTTTTGCCTCACTCGCGGTTTGCGCCGCATACTTGTCCAAAGAGGGAAAAGATTATCCTGAGGTGTCGACTTTGAATAAAGACTTGCCTGACTCGAACTCAACTCAACTCAGCTCGGCCCAGCTCAGTTCAGTCTCGGTTCTTCCGAGCTATCAACAAACTCAACGTCTTTTTAAAAGTCTCATCATGCTGAAGCGTCTTGTCTTGTCTCGTCATCGTCAGCACTTTATTTAATCTTTCGGTGTCTCGTTCTCTTTTTTCCGTCTTCGGCGTCTAACACGCTTCCGATGCATTTTTGTCACTGCAGCTGTGGACCTCGACCGGCCTTTCTCATTTCGCCTCAATCACTCACCATCGTCATCTCACTCACTCATCTTTCTGTGCCAATGCCGAGTGGTTAAACGCACACTTCACCACAAGCCTTGATCTTCGGCGATGCCTCTCCGTCCTCACATCGGCCTCGGGTTTCCTGCTCACGCTTACCAAAAACGTCATGTAGAACCTCACGATCGCTCAACTGGGTATCAGCCCAAAGTCCGAATCACTGATCGTTACCGCATCATCGGCTTCATCAGCTCGGGTACCTATGGACGGGTCTACAAGGCTGTTGGCCGCAATGGAAAGCCTGTTGGTGAATTCGCTATCAAGAAGTTCAAGCCCGACAAGGAAGGTGAACAGATCAGCTACACAGGCATCTCTCAGAGTGCGATCCGTGAGATGAGTCTCTGCAGCGAACTTCACCATATCAACGTTATTCGTCTCTGCGAAATTATGCTCGAGGACAAGTGTATCTTTATGGTGTTTGAGTATGCCGAGCACGATCTACTACAAATCATCCATCATCACACACAACAGCCACGACATCCGATTCCCCCGGCAACCATCAAAAGTATCATGTTCCAACTCCTCAACGGATGTCAGTACCTACACATCAACTGGGTCCTTCACCGTGATCTCAAACCCGCCAACATCATGGTCACTTCATCAGGCGAAGTAAAGATTGGAGATTTGGGTCTAGCACGTCGGTTCGATAAACCACTTCACTCCCTCTTTAGCGGTGATAAAGTTGTCGTTACTATCTGGTATCGGGCTCCCGAACTCATTCTCGGTTCATATCACTACACGCCTGCGATTGACATGTGGGCTGTCGGATGTATTTTCGCCGAACTTCTTTCCTTGAGGCCCATATTTAAAGGAGAGGAAGCCAAAATGGATAGCAAGAAGACGGTTCCCTTTCAACGCAACCAGATGCAAAAGATTATCGAAATCATGGGTGTGCCAACAAAGGATAAGTGGCCTCTATTATCGACCATGCCCGAATACAACCAACTCAACACTCTCGCCAACTCCATGGCATCATCTCACCACAACCACCACAGCCATCATCATCCTCACCATCACCACGGCCACTACGGCTCCCGCAACCCACCGCCCCCTCCCTCTGGCGGCTCAAACCTCGAGAAGTGGTATTATAGCACAATCAACCACACCAGCGCTCCCGGCGGTACACCACCACTTGCCTCTCTCGGCTCAGAAGGCTACAAGCTTCTCGCCGGCCTTCTGGAGTACGACCCCTCAAAGCGTCTCACAGCTGCACAAGCCCTTCAATCTCCCTTCTTCTCAACCGGCGACCGTGTCAGTGCGAATTGTTTCGAGGGCTGCAAGAACGAGTATCCTTGTCGACGTGTGAGTCAAGATGATAACGATATACGGACGAGTAGCCTTCCGGGTACGAAGCGGAGTGGATTACCGGATGACTCGTTAATAAGGCCTGCCAAGAGGCAGAAGGAGTAGGAATATAGAGGGCGGGCCAGACGAATTGCTCGTCCTTGGGTCATTTAACCATCGATCATTCGATCTGAAACATTTATTCGCCCGTCGATGGTTTACTCCCAGATTGCGCACCCACCTTCGTGTTTCTGTAGATGGTGTGCAACGCATTTTCCACATCGTCAGGCAACGAGAGGATTGTATCAATGATTATTGTTTGATATGGTACGGCGTTTATGTAAACACGGATTACGGTTGTCAATTTTCGGTTGAGCGCATAGATAGAGCGGTTGTTATAGCATATACCCGGCGTTCAATACAATGGAGATTGGTTCACTACAGCGTATTCGTGATACGGGTGAAGGCTGTGTGGTCCATCCTGGGAAGGACAGCGAGCGGTAGTCTCCAATTCCTCATTCTTGAACGGCATGCAACGCGGCCGGAGACGATCTGCTCCGTACAAGAGCTGAGGGACAACTGTATAAAAGTTCGACAGGACTGCTGTAACCAAGTAGCAGTCCCGTGCAGCCTGCGATGGGCTGCTGACCACAGAGGGATCACGGAGGTTCCATGGAAAGTTTAAATATCGTCGTATTTATCTCCCTTTGCCTACCCTCTACTCATACTAAATCCACATCGTCAACTCACCCTTCTCCCAACCACCTCACATCACCACCCCCAGAAATAAAAAGGGTGCCATATCATTAGAACAAATACCATAAAAAAAGGTGGCCCAGTGACATTATTTTAAACACAGATTCTCTCTCACCAACGATACGGAAAACGCATAAAAACAACAAAGGACAAAGATTTCAACAATACAAAAAAGACTTTCAAGGTCGACATGCCTCAGATACGTCTACCTATCTCTTCTCTCTCTTTTTCCACAAACTGCCTGCTCCATCCCGTGAGAATTATCTATCATTTTGATTGTGTGTAAAGTTCCTCCCCACATCCCCCCTTCATCAAGAACAGTTTCAAGGTTCAACTTCCAACGCGGGAAGTCAGGTAAAATAGAAAAATTAAGAAAAAAAGAAGAAGCAAAGATATGATAAACAGTCCGGGTATTTCAGCAGATTCGGCGAGTTGTTTTGGTGTGAGGAGTTTGGAAAGGGCGTAGATGAGGGTTTGAGGGGTGATTTCTCCAGACGGAGAGGGAGGGCTGTTATGATCCCGAGATGTGGTGTAGGCGGCATTACCCCCCTTCACCCCAAGCGTAGTATCGCTTGTAACCTCTTAATATCGAGATGCAGGTTCGGGGGGTAGAAAAGAATTCGGGATCGTTTCGAGATAGCGTGGTAGTGAAAAGCCCTCAGGGTGAAGACGAAGAAACGTCGCATGACTCGCTCCTCGTCTACTTCTTAGCCGGAGTCGGAGGGGCCTTGACATTGTTGGACAACCACGCCAGACCCTCGAGGAGACCCTCGCCCGTGGTGGCGCAGCTGGGCACCACGTACCAAACCTTGTCCTTGAGCTTGGAGAGCTGCAGAGCCTCGGTGACTTCTTGGGGTTTCATAGCTACAATCCATTAGCGACATCGTACGTCGGGTGTTGAAGGGAGACACATACCCTCTGCCAGATCTTGCTTGTTGGCAAACACGAGTAATAGACTGTCCTTCATCTCACGATCGTTGATGATTCGGTGAAGTTCTTGTCTAGCCTCCTCCATTCGGTTCCTATCAGAAGAGTCGATAACGAAGATAAGACCCTGAGTGCCTACAGCCCAAAAGCATCAGTATTGACTGGTGGCCTGAGCATGCTTCAGACCGTTACTCACCGCTGAAGTAATGCCTCCACAGAGGACGAATCTTGTCCTGACCGCCGACGTCCCAAACGTTAAACTTGACATTCTTGTACGTAACCGTCTCGACATTAAAGCCGACCGTGGGAATCGTGGTGACGTCCTGGCCGAGCTTGAGCTTGTAGAGGATAGTTGTCTTTCCGGCAGCGTCAAGACCGAGCATGAGAAGGCGCATCTCCTTTGATCCGAAGATCTTGCCCATCATCTTTGAGAATTGGCCGCCCATGATTGCGGCTTGTGTAGAACGAGTCCGGTTAGGTTTTATTCGGTATGCGCTCGTGGGTGGTGCGATGTGATGTGATGTGATGTGATGTGATGTGATGTGGTGTGGTGTGGTAGGAATACAAAGGGAGTCGAGTTGGGTTGAGTAGTCGTCTTTCGTTTCGAAACCTGCTCGATGCGCAATGTGTCAGCCTCGCATCTCGTGTGATACCAATAAGACAACAACGCTCTCCGATGCAACGGGAGGACCAGAGAATGGCGTGTCAGATTGCAACAGGTGTTGATTGATGTAATTGTTGCTGTCTGACGTTTTGTTGGCCAAAGAAAAGGCGGGAGATCTTGACAAAAGCAATCAAGGCTCCAGATTTCTCGTACCTCCCCGCTGTTGATTCCCAGGATTGTCTCTCGAGTCGTTTGGTGATTGTCGCAGATAGAAAGGGACCCAATACGTACAATACACCTTGTCCTCTTCGTTGGCGCGTATCGCAACGTTTGTTTGTTTTGTTTATCCGTATCGCAAGGTCGTTTCGAGGGGAAGGACTCCGTAACTTGGCGGTGTCGTTTTGTCGAATGAAGACGTAGACGTAGACCTTGGAAATACTACAGTATCAAAGAGAAATGGATCTAGTATCAAGCATCAATCAAATCAAATCTGGACTCTTCTCTTTTTCCCCCCGTCAGGGGAAAAAAAAAAGGGACGGACGGGTCAATCCCTCTTGTTTACTGCTTCCCTTCCCCTGGCCCTGAGCCCCTCTCGGACTAGCGCCCAGCACGGGGCAACCACGCGGGCGGGGACAATTGACAGCGCCAATCCCTTCTAGCCCTTATGACGATAGGCCACTTGGGTCCCCTGTCCAGTCCCTGAAATGAGATACGGTCACTGTAAGGTACCCGACCTGGCTCAAATTCCAGGCCAGCCATAATTATAAGCAACCTTACCGACAACCATCAATCAATTGTGTCCGTTTGTCCAGGGTCAACACTACTAATAACCTTCGAGGCTCTCATCATTAGCGTAGGCCTCAAATCACTTCACTTCGGTCCTTCGGTCAACTTCATATCGTGCCCAATATCAACGGTGATAATACTCAATTGATGCTTGCTATTGCGTCGTAAGCAGCTGCTCTATGGTCTGTTTTCCTGGAAGCCTATCATATCCACTGCAACGTTATCATTAAACGCACCGGAGCATATAACAGCTCCTAGCACATATCTCGCTTTAGTCGGGCTATGCTCTGTATTCAATCACAAACCTCCTCTCCACCTGTTGTAGTGTCGAAGAGTCATTCTCCCCCTCAAACTTGAGATTGACTTTGCCGTCGCTGTCCATGCTATGAACCTCCGCCTTGTAGAAGGTGGTTGTGTTAGGATACAGCGCCAGCACCACCTTGCCTGATTCCCAGTCCTTCAACGTCGACGCTTGACTCTCAGGTGTGATGGGAATCATACTGCTGGCACTTGATCGGTACTCCTTCTGTTTGCTCTGGTCCTCGGGTTCTATATCGAGGACCTTGTACCGTCGGCTTTTGCCCTCACCCATCACCTGCGCGACCTCACCGAGTATCCAGTCTGATGTTGTATCCCCATTCAACGCTTTGGGCTTGAATGCAACTGCGTCGCCCTTTGAGAAGACAACTTTGGATTTGTTGTTCCCTGATCCAACACCGCTTCCGACTGACCCCTGAGGCTCGACGCTATCGGCCTTTGGGGGCATGCTGTCACGGTCTCGTTCTCTTTCCCTCTCGCGTTCTCGTTCGCGTTCTCTCGCACGATCACCATATTTTCTTGCTGATCCTCCAATTGGACTCGGCACGGGTGAATCACCAGCCCCGTCAAAGTCGTAGAGTGAAGATGCTGCCGCCGCGCTGTCTCGAGCATTCCTCTTCCCAGGCCCCGCTGCTTGGGCATCCTGCTGTTCCTTAGCGTGCACCACGGCGCGCAACACTTTAAGCTGCTCGATAGTATTTTTGAGTGCTGACATGTTAGCCTCCGAGTGCTTAACCCCTGTCCGACATAGCTGTTCCATCTCTTTCAACGAGTCACTCGGAATCTTCTCCAAGTCCATCGTACCGACTTGTTTATCCATCGTGACAAGTTCCGTAAGACTGTCATTCTCGGCATTGATTCCAGAGACAATCTCCCCCACTTGACTCTTGCACAGCTCCCATATCTGTACTTCCTCTCCATGTGTATTACCGTTGTTACGGTTGGACGCCCGTCCGCTTCTATTTCGTTGGGACATCTCGCGGCTGTGGCGCTCCGGCTTCACCGACTCTGGCCGCGGGGTATTATGTTCACTTCTCGGCGACCTCTTCGGCGTGCCCACGTCTGAAGTGATATCCCGACTATGGTTCTTGGTCCTCGACTTTGTCGGACGGTTTGGGGTCGAATCTCTGCTCGAAGGATCCTGTCGCTTCGAGCCTGATCGCTTCGGCTCCGGCGTGTTGGAGGACTGGCGCAGAGACTCTTGAAAGCTATTCTCCCTTGAGTGAGTACCGCTTCGCCTAGGCTTCAGTGGAATCTGGTAGTAGGGGCCGAGATCTTCTTGAAGGTTCTTGAGTTCGTCCCGCGCAGGCTTCTGCCCGTTAGCCATCCTGCCCCGATACCACCGCCTAAACAGAATGTTGCGATGAGAATCAACCCGAGGAAGGAAACATTATGACGACGAGACGACAATGAATAGACGAAAGCAAGCGCAATTAATCAAAAAAGGGAATTGAAGCGCATAAGATTCATGAATTCAATGAGAAAAAATTGGACTAACCTGAGTTAAGAGAGGCCCGAGTGCTCACAGGCCGAGGCGGGATGGTATGGGGAAGGAAAGGCGACTAAGACAGAAGGCGCGTCGCAGATGAGAAGGGATCGGCAAAATGAGCAAGAGAGGGGAGAGGCTGTGACTGGTTTTATAAGTGAATAGAGTTGAGTTATTATATCACGTCATGAAGTTTGTTGGAATAGAGTTGAGGTATAATTGGAAGCTTGTTATTGTTCAATAGTGTAATCGTCGGGTATCATGGATGTCGTGTCAATCGTGATGGTGCTTGGTCTTTCTCTCACAGCTGAGGCTGGTGATCCAATGCCAAAGGAGCATCCTCTGCGGCAGAACAAAAGGCGGTGAGGAAAAGGCGTGCCGCATTTGGAGGGGCTTCCTTATCATGACACCGATAAGGGTGCGAATATGATATCTGATGATTATTGACACTGTATCATGATACCTCATGAACTGTAAAGCATGGTGTTGAGATGTAAATGGGCGGCATTGATCAGGAAGAGGCGACTTCAAGTTCAAACTTACACATTATGTATCCTGGCATTTACAAATAAGCTTCGCATACAACATGCATCCCTGCCAAAGTCTATTAGGCCACGGAATGCCATCATGAATCTTTATTCCTCATTAAAAGTATATCTACCACAAACACCAATTTTCACACTCACCCCACTCACCCCACTCCCATATCATCTATAGCTTCTCCTTCTCAGAATCATCAATCTCACAAAACGCCTTGAATGTCGTAAACTCATCGTCCTCACCCCCCTCACTCTCAAGCACAAGCTCCGCCGTAGCACCCACAAAGTACACATGCCCCTCCTTCATCTCATAGCTCGTAGGCCCAACAGCGATCCTCCCCTTCCCACTCGTGCAGATGACAATGCTAGGTCCCTCGATAGGCTCAAACGTAGCCTTTGCGCCATTCCCGCGGAGCAGGGTGCGCACGACGCTGAACTCCTCGATGGGTGGGTCGTACAGCACTACCGCTGAGCCGGAGCTGTAGGCGTTGCGGTTGAGTGTTGCGTAGGGGTATTCGGTGGGTGTCATCTTTTGCTGCTCGATGGGCGCAAAGTTGTAGGTTAGCATGTCGACGAGGGTTGAGACGTCTTTGAACTTGGGTGTGAAACCGGCGCGGACAACGTTGTCGGAGGCGGCCATGCACTCCATGATGTCGCCGGAAATGTAGGCGTGAATGTCGTCGGCGACCAGGAACAAAGCCTCGCCAGGCTCCAGAGTGACAAAGTTGAGGAAGAAGAGCACGAAGCATCCAATGTCGTCGCCAAACTCGCCATGTGTTCGCTTCACAAGCTCAGCGAGCTTCTCGCCAGAAGTAGCAGGGACACCACCGCCAGCAAACTCAGCGCCCTCCTTCTCCGCCTGCTCAACAAGCTCGGGCATCTGCCCAGCAATATCCTCAGCAGACGACGCCATGAGCGCGCCAAAAGCCTTCTTCAAGAACTTCTTCTTCTCATCCGTAACACCCTCCTCACCATCCTTAGCAACCTGCGCAAACTCTTTCGCAGCTTCTTCGCCCACGAGCGCTCTCAGCGCAGGCACTGTCTCGAGGAAGTGAGCAATCTCAGTGAGGGGTCGGAAACCGCAGAGACCCTCGAAGGGGGTAATGGCGATGGCCATTTCGGGCTTGTGGTTGTCATCAGGATAGTTCTTTGCGTCGCGAGCGTGGAGTTGCTCGGCGAGCTTCTTGTTGGGGTGGGCTTGGATCGAGAGCGCCTTTGCTATGGAGAGCACCTTGAAGAGGAAGGGAAGCTTGTGGCCGTAGTGGGAGGAGATGGTTTGCGAGAGGAGGGACTGGTTGTCCTCGCAGAGATCGAGGAGGGTTCGGCCGGTGTTGAGGTCTCGAGAAGGGTTCGAGGGATGAGTTCCCATCCACAACTGCGCAGACAATTGTTAGTATGATCTATAGGCACATCGTGTAGATGCTTACCTCTGCGTATGGGGTATCAGATTCAATCTTCAGGTCATCAGAGGGCGTAGCGGCCGCAAATCGCGCAGCGGCCGAATCATTGCCTTTCTTTCCCCAGGCGTACGAGTTGACGCCGCATTGTAGACGAAGTAGAGGAACCTGCATATTTGCGATATTCGTTGTTGGCGGTGAATGTGACGATGAAGCTATAGCTTAGCTTGGAGGGGTCAAATGCCTAAAACGAAGTGCAAGTCTTTGTCTTTTATATAAAATCTTCTAAGCTAGCAATCGCAAAGAAGAAAAGAAAATGTCAGGAATTGCAAAGTTGGCCAAACAGAAGACAGATGATGACAGCAATTATGACGGAGCCCTTGGAGGGGAAGTCACAGCATTAGGTACATTACCCTTCAGTTACGTTAACCCCCCATCACCCAAATTTAGCTCTCCCTTCCCCTCTAGCCACTATAACGACGGCACACGAACGTGGTGATTCCTGGCTCTTGTAGGGAAAAGTACCGGAGTAGCTCCGTTTTTAGAACGTCCAAGAACCCCGCTGTGGGCCTGAAACTATCGACTCGTCTTTTTCCTATTCTGGGTTGACCTCATCCATGTGATGGTGAGCCTCATTACACGATATCAGGGGTTTTATATTGCAACTCAAGGGCTGTAATTTGATGTAAGGGCTATTCGATAGTCTTGTATTCAACTAGTTGCCTATCTCTCGGCTTTCAAATTTCCCAACTGTCATTTGAAAGACAATCCACAACAAGATCGGTGAACCATTGGTACACATCGTAAAGATACATGTTATTGAAGAGCAGACTCACCTAATGAGTACTCAATGCTCAAGGTGCTGCATACATGTACACAGGTGCTTCGTCAAACGACGTCAGCTCTTTCATCTGACTTAGCTTAGACAAAGTCCAGTCATTCATTATCCATCCATTATCCGCCCAGTTCCTCCTCTCAATCTTGACTTTCACCATTTTTTGTTGTCCCAAAATAAAACAATGTACAGACTTATGCACCCAACAGAACAGAACAGACCAAAACACCTCGTTTCCCTTCTCCCAGAACTTCAAGGTCTGATAACTCATGCAGTCCGGGCCCAATGGTATGACTGTGTTCACCGACGCAGCAACCTGTTTTCCTCTCCTGTACCCAAAGACTCCAAAATCAAGGGCTGCAAGGCCCTGGGGATAAAACGCCAGAGGAGGTCAAAGGTAAGAAAAGAGCGATATGCTGCACACTTTGGCCACCAATCATGCAAATAAAAATGGAAAAAACAGAAAGAAAAAACACGTAACTCATGTATCGGGGCGGGAGTTAAGACTCGACCGAGGCGCCACAGTGACACAAACCAACGCTTGACGTGCTTCCCCGGTGAACGCTGTGCTCATCGTCTTGCGAATTCTCTGGAGGACTGAGAGCCTCCCAAGTCGAGCTTGTTCCGACGGCGGGACGATTGATGAGTAATTCGTCCATGAGACGCGAGCTGACACCGGTTGGACATTCGTCCCATCACAGCATATACTGTGTGTTTTCGTACCTCGTCAACGACCTCAACTCCGTTGACCCCGTAAAGACCCAAACCATTGCAACAACAGACAGTGAAATGCCAATGGCAATGACCGAAATGCCTGCCCAGAAGAAAACATTGCGCACTGTAAAGCCTCAAAACCGTGTATCAATGCAAGCAAACAATGTACAGTTGTATTAGCCGCAGCTAATCCGAGTTGTCCTGCTTCGTATCAAATAGATATCAGGCTCGCAGCGTCCCCGTGGCCTTGCGGTAGCTGTCCGCGGCAGTGTCTACCCCAACGCTTTCAAGATCGCCAGGAGGCATCATGTAAGCTGCAGATTGGTGCGTCATGTAATGCGTGTTGCTGTGGCCCAGCGGGAAGGATGATATGCCACCGCTGTTAAGGGTGGGCATGTCGCGACGAGCAGTGGTTGGAGGTGCCGCAGTGACTGAGCTGGTTGTGTCTATGTAGCGGTACGTCATCTCGGAGCCTGGACGCATAGAATCGGTCTGTCCCAACACGGATGCATCCGAAGGGCCAGTGCAGGAGTAGTAGTCATTGCTTTGGCGGCCGTATTGATGAGCGAAGTTCGCAGGATACGAGGGCAGACAGCCCGAGGTGGAGGACATGCTTGAGCACTCGTAACTTGTGTAACTCGAGGGCGCCTCGGAGGTGCTGCTCACAGGCGACGTATCCGATGTCGAAGCTTGCGACGACTTGCTGCTGCTGCTGTAGATAGAGCTACCAGAATCGTTCTTGTAAGACGATCCCATCGAATTGGGTAGCGCAGTCCGTCCCACCGGTGCGGGCAGTAGCCTGTCCCCCACGTTGGCGCTTGCTGCCATGTTTTGGAAACCAAGACCCTTCGAGTCAGTAGGGAGGTTCTGATAACCCAGGCTCTTGGTGGAATCTGGCATCATGGTCTGGTACGCGAGGCTTGCCGAGTCCGTGGTAACTGGAGCAGGTCGATGTACCAAGCTCGTGACACTGTTTGGACCACTGTAGGCGTAGTTTGGCTCCATGTCCACGCAGAGGGCAGACTTGCCTGTGGTTCCAGGGGCGATTCGATGGCTCATTGCATAGTCCGATTCATGAACTGAGGAGTAGGGTGCTTGGTACATGCTGTTGTAGTAGCTCTGTTCATCCGCATATCCATTGCCCCAGGTTGCAAGGGGGCAGTACGGCTTCGCACCATATCCATAGGCAGTAGGGGTACGATAGACAAATGGATCACTGGTGTAGGATGGCACGCCATCGGCATAAGCTGGGGCAGTCGAGGGCAGGGACGATATGGCAGAGCTTCCTCTCGCTTGGTACTGTCGAGAAGCTTCAAGGCTGTAAGTGAAGCCTTCGCTCTTCACAATGGGTGCTTCATGAGACGCAACCTGGTCCATAGTGTAAGCAATAAACTACACAGCATCGTTCTACGTGAAAACATACTCTGAGGAACTGGCAAGGCTCATGGCCTGCATTCTTGCAGTTGGTGCATGGTCCTCCGTTGCCAGTATCGCCACTGCAACGAATCTTCCTCTTTCGACACCGACCACACTGAATCTGCTGTTAGCCCGCTACACAACTATGTAAGTCTCGCACACACACCACACACCAGGTAAGGAAGAGGATGGGGGAAGTTTGCACTTACTGCTACCGCGATGCGCTTCCTCTGGGGAGTCACATCGTCATCCCTCTCGCTCATGATAGTTGTCCTCGTGTCAGGATGAATGTGGTAAGCAGCCCCTCGACGCTCCGGGTATGAGAGGATATTCACCCGGCTCGGCCCATATCGCCGTGGATCTGTCGAGTAACAGTTTTGACTGACCATTGTGGCGGTCCAGCTACGGGTACTCGAGTAGTGGAAACGAAGGACTGGAGTCTGATTCAAGACTCAGAGAGGCTGCCTGGCGAACTGCCTCATAGAGATTAACAGTCTTCCTTGCTGGGTGATGTCTTATCACAAGAGTAGTCTCAAAAAAGATCCCCCCGGCTGTGAGAAGACAAAGTCCAAAGCTTGAGGTCGTTCCCCGATTGCAAGCACTCGTCCGTCGGGAGTCTCGGTAACCAAAGGAGTAAAGTGAACAATGAGTTTGTTGCCGTCGATTTGTTGAACAGTTGAGTGAAAGATTAAGATTACCAGTTCCCGTCAACTTCGGCTTGAAAGAATTTGGAGTTTTTGAGAAGGCAGATATCAACAAGGCAGAAAGAAACAAGAGATCCAAAGACCAGAAGATTTGCGGCCCATGGCATCCTGATATACTCCGTACCACTCACTGACTTAGACCGCTCCTGGGTATGGCCGTTTGGATAGTGTTTGCTTCGCCCAAGCTCAACGACGACTTCCTCTTCCTACCAATAAACGGTCCTAATATTTGGCAGCACCGAATAGATCCACATCAATCAGGGAGTTTAGAATGATCAAGGCACCTCCTCCGGTGCTCTGTGCAATGGGCCACACCTCGTACAACAAGAGATGACATTTGCCCAGAGCCCTCCCTCAACATCCTCGTCACCTATCAGCGCTACGCAAAAATTGTCTGGCTGGAGGCTACTAGCTATGCGAGAATTGCCACGGGTAACAACAGGTGGCTTGCATGATGGCAGGATTACCATGAGGCAGCGATTCCCTCACTATCATGGCATTGATGTAGTGAATCCAAACGGGCTTCCAACCTGAAATGGCAGCAGCCAGATCTAGTTGATCGGTCTTGGGCTTCCCCAGATCGTACTGTATGAGATGCAGATGGCCTGGACTGTTCAGAACCTGAAACGAGCATCCCCACAAGGACTGTCTCTATCTGGAGTGGACTGAGTCGTGTTGAGGTCAGAGAAATTGCTCTTCAAGTATACAGTTGAGGGTGCGACTGTGCTGCCATGCCATACAACACTTGAAGCGAGACGTCGGCCGATAAGTAAGCCTGTGTAGATCTGACACTGCAACAACCGAGCTAGTCGAAGATTCTAATCCGTTTTGTTTGTCAAACAGCTCCTGTCCTGTCTTGGAACAATGGAAGCACTCAAGCAGGAGACAAGACGAGACCGTCTTGGCCATATCAGCAAACGGATATTATGTCTGGAGGAGCAAACCCACCGAGACACAAAACCTTGACAGACAAGGTCAAGCCAGCAATGGAACCACGAAACCCACTTGTGAATCTAAACGATTGGCTGATCTAGCCTCCATCAGAACTTGGAGTGCAGAGATATCCTTCGCTTGTCGCGCAACGTACGCTAGTCGTCAAGACATGCAATTACTTGTTGCCTGTGATCCAGCTGTGTAACGGGCGTGCACTACAGTAATCGACAGGTACTTGGGTATATGAAGCACGCACAGTAGGTTTTCAACCATGATGCTCTGGACCCTGTCCCTTGCAATTGTCTTGTGTGATCTTGTCTTAAACACGGGTCATCGAAAATCCATGCCATCGATCAACAAATCTCGACAGAATCGCAGCCTCTCAGGCCTCTTAACCCGGTAGCTGGATGGTGGTGGGTCTATAACCCTTGCTGGTGTGTGCGGTAATATCGAAGCCAAGATACTGTTGCAGATACCAATATTTCGACTACAAACACCTGAAAACGTGGTTGAGAAGGCATCTAATGCTGGTGCCCCTGGAAAGAAACTCTTCCCGTCAGTCCAGGGCGAGACTGAGGCAAAAAGTCACCCAACACACCACAACAGCCATCTTAGGTCATTGAAACGCTGTTCGACTTGCTTTTGACGTTGCTCCATGAATTTTCTTTTCTCGCGGCGAGGCTTTGCGTGTGTAAGATACAGGATTCTGCTCCAAGCCCCGCTCAAAGTGCAGTATCCTGTGGCCTTCGTTTGCTTGTATGGGGTACTCTAATGCTGAGGATTGGTCCCAACATAAAAATGAAAGGCAGCACACAAACGGCATAGATAATGATCACAGCTTGACGAAAAAAGGTATGCCACCGTGGCGATGGTTACACAAGAGTACGTCTCCACAATGAGCTGAGTTGTCCGGTGTTAGATCTGCAGAGGACACAAAGGTTTAACCTCCCAGATGCTCAAGAGCCAGCAATATGCAAGAAATCAAGCAGTGCCAGCCAGGACTCTTATCTACATTGGGACAGGCCGCTAAATGGTGCGTGTCGGTGCGAGTGTAAATATAGTGTGAAGGCCAGAGCCCGTATTGGGGATGCATTGCAGAAATAAAGCCAAACACTAACCACGTCTAGAAACCATGGGAGCCGATAGGGCCTCAAGGTCCGATGACTTGCAGTTGGAACAAGCTTGAGTCTGCGCCTCCGCATCGAGAACAGATTTCGGTAAAGACGCCACGAGAGACGGGCAGATGCTCTTCTACCAGGATCTGCTACCAGTGGCGGAGTTCTTGTCCTTGTCGTTCGTGTGGCGCGATGTCTTGCTTGCATCAAACGCATAGGGCTTCGAGCTGACACCTTCGGGGCTCTTCCAGGGCTGAGGCACGATTCCACATCAGTGGCGCTGTTCGGGTGAATGTCCACAAACAACAGAACTGTCTCAAGTAGTAGAGGCAAAGACAAGGTCGTTCGTGAGATCTCTCGTCTCCAAGTCCATTGACCGAACGAGGCTTGTACGAAGAATCTCAAACTTGACACAGTAACATAGACATCATTCGATGTCTTCACTTCATTTCATAGCTGAATCAAACAGCCGTTCTTTTGAGTCAAGGCGGTTTCAAATGGTTCTGGGCAAGCCTTCTCAAGCAAGAAACGCTCGTCTATCGTATCGAGACTCAACCATGCTCAGACTGCATACACAGTACGGCGGGATAACCAGCTTGGTGAAGCAGGCTCGCTTCTTTCCTCTCTCCTCTACGGTTGCCCCACAGTCTGTGAGAAGACAACGCCAATTCTCAAAAGAGAGGACGGTCCGTGATAATACAGCAAGCGCAGTATCCAGGGCGGAAATTTCTTTCAGCAATAACCCGACGGGATGCTGTCGCCCAACTGTCATTTAAGGGTGTGACGCATGAAGCTGCGTCTACCCGCGCTGTGCTTCCACCAATACATACTATTGGTCACTCAGTCAAGGGGTTCACCTAGAAACCTCTCGTGGCCCACTTAAGGACGAGGATAGACTGTTCGATGGCTGACCAAAACTCCGTTCAACTGGGATTCTACACCCTTGATTGTAGCAATGATCTGTAGCGATCCGCAAAACAGTCGCGGGGAAGCTCGATATGAAGATCCGGAGGTTGGATCACATGCAGAGAACAATCTGAAACTGCTTCCTTAGCAGAAACATCACAAGGCCGCTGGGCCTATATTGGTTCTATGTCGGCTCCCGTTGGAGACTGAAATCGCAGTCAAGCCCGCCCCATGGCCGCTAAACCCAGCGGACGGGGCTTTGGCGTCTCGCAGTTGCACATCTCGACAACTTTTGCCTGAATAATTTCATGCTTGGACATGGCGTCACTACATGGACCAAATCCACAACAGTGACCGATCAGAACTTACCATTTTGCTGTCTTGTCGAAGGGTGAGTCCCCGAGCTATGTATGACCAAAGCTGCAATGATGCAATTGCCAGGCAACATTGCTTCTGCTTCGGTCATCGGTCCTCGAAACCCGTAGCTCGTGTTGTTGAAAGATATCGGAGTACCTCAGCGTAGTACAGCAATCGTCCCCAATCATTGTTACCAGTACCGAGCTCATTGGCGATCTGAGACAACCGTATTGATCCATCTGCTTACCCTGGGCAGCAGCCGCATCTCTCAGCCCATGCCTGTTCAAGGAATGTTCGTTGACTAAGACAGCTCAGGTGACAGGGCTCAGGGCTTTACGATCGTCAAATAAGCCCAAGCTCGACCGTAAGAAGCCTTACTTGGGGTGTTACATAGTCTTCGATGTGGTGAGAGTATGGCGTCTCATGCTTGTGCCTTGCATTGATGAGCTGGAGTTTGTGCCCACCCGTGTCTCTAGAAGGCACAGGAGAAGCAAGCATAGCCGAGAATGACGGGTTTTTGATCTACAGGTAGAGAAGCAGAGACAGTTTCTGGAGTGTTCGACTGAATGACAGACAGCCAGCAAGCTCGTACAAAAAACAGTATTTGGATGTAAAGCCAAACATGTTGTGGGGCGGTCTATAATCTATAATCTATAATGTCTGGATGCTTTGACGAGAGTGGATTCCCCTTGCTGGACATTGTGATCTGTTGGACGTCCAAGAGACCTGTCAGGTATGACAACGTCAAAAGTGTTGGTAGGAGTGTAGAGATATCGCCGGCAAGCGATGCCATGGCAAAAAGAGATGGGGTAGGCCCGGAGATCTCATCCAGAGCGACGCCGTGGTAGCTCAACAGCGGGAGACAGATCCTCCCCGCTGACCCACGGTCATCGATACATTTCGGTCAGAATAACGTCGCTCGTGCGCAGACGGTGTTCAGTGCTTGCTCAACTGAGCAGTCCACATTGTCTTCCGTTGCTTGGGGCGGATGCCCCGGTGAAGGACCGTATGTGAGATGAGAGGAAGTTGGTGTTTGTATATCACGAAGTAAAGCATTGAATTCAACGAGGTTCTTTGTCAAGGTAGCTGTCAAACCCGTGTTATGGGGATACCCCTTCTTCGTGTCATGCCGTACGATGCATTCCGTATTAAAATTAGCTGAGGCTGTTGCATAGCAGAGTAACGCTGAACGCTTGCCGTCAATGGTAGTGCGCCTCAGTACGCCAGTGATTGTGAGCGTTGCACTGCTGTATTGTGTTTCGCAATCCACCAGTCCTCCCTTATCTCCTTGGCCTGCGATCATAATCGTCCCGTCCATATCGATCCCTGTCTCTACCTCGGTCTCGACGGTCATGGCCACGGTCCCGATATCGGTTTCTATCATGGTCTCTATCGCGCCGGTCGCCTTGACGGTCATCTCGTGGTTTATGATATCGATCCCGACTTCGATCTCTTGGCCGTGGACTCCGACTCCGGCTTCGTCGACGTGATGGCCCTTCATTATCATGGGGTCTTGGAGGAGGTGCATCATCCTTCTCCTGGTTCTGTCCACTGCGCCCCAATCTGCCTTTCATGTCCTCTTCGCCGTGAACCATTCTGTAATTACCACCGGTAATCTTTTCTCCCTCATCCCGGTATTGTCGGCGCTTCTCAAGCTCATCGACACCTCCCCATCCGCCTCGATGAGCAGTGGCCCTTCGCTTGGTGTTCGTATCCTTTCGCCACACATCGCTCAGTTTGCTGACACTCTGAGAGAAGTCCACATGAATGCGGCGATCGTCGATGAGAACGTCTTGCATCTTGAAGTAGGCTGCCTCACATGACGCCTTGTCTTCGAATTCGATGAATGCATATTGTAAACTGTCGCCAGTCTTTTGGTCTCTGATAACTTCGCAACTCAAAATCTTGCCGAAACGGCCAAAGATGAGCTCCAGATCTTCGTCGCCAGTCACGGGGTTCAGTTTGCAAACGAATAAAACGTTCTCGGGAGGTTTGACCTCTGCAAATGGCAAATCTCCCATCATTTCCAGAGTGAGAGCTTGCGCTTGTGCCTCGCGATTGCGGCGCCTCCTTTCCAACTCTTCCTCATCGACACCGTCATCTGCGTGTAATGCTGCCTCGTCTTCGATTCGAACAGTCTTCAACTGCTGGGCGGTCGGAGGGGGACTCGAGCTCGGCTCCCTCAAACCAGGCGGGTCAGGGTAGGGATCGTCAAGAATAACCGTATGCTTGATTCGAATGTCGATAAGCGGGTAGCCCTTCTCGTCCACGATCGCCTCGTTGATCTTGTCCAGTACTTCAAAGCCTTCAACAACCTTTCCAAATACCGCTGCCCTTCCATCCAAATAGTCTGTGTCTTCACCCAGTGTGACAATGAACTGAGATCCAGCCACACGTGTATCAGGATCAGACTGAAGGGGCGCCGTAGCCATGCTGACTGTTCCTCGCTCCAAGTGTTTCAACTTTGGGTGGAAGAAGGCTGGGAATGTTCGTTTCGCCGGGTCGCCGGATAGGTGACCCCATATTGAAGAGCCGCCATCGGATTCTTTGGAAAGAGGGCCGAGAGGATCGCCAGTTTGGAAAGAGAAGTTCTTCTGCACAGAGTGAACAGGGGAGAAATTGTAGTATTTGACCTTACAGAGCTTCAGAAAGCTATATCATCTGTTAGTTCAGCGACTCGGTGGTAGTAGTAAGGTGGAATCGGGACGACTTACTTTTCGCAAAGTTTGGGTGCATGGTCGACCAGAAGATCGATGACAATGTCGCCTTCACTGGTCTCCAAGAGAACTGACATGATAACCGATTATATCTCCTCTTTTACGCGATGCCGAATTAATTGAATGAATGCGAAAAGAGGTTGTGAAGAGAAGGACGCGTTCTCCCAAGAATATATGGAAGGTTGTATGAGGTAGCTGCTCCAGCCACTCACCGTCGCGAAGCTTTCGAGAAGGAGCCATTTTGGGTGGCCTTCTGGAAAGCGCCACAGGTGGCGGTGATTAACTTACATAATCACACGATGGCTTCAAGTTCACCAGAACAGCATCTCATTATCGGCATACCATATTCATTCATTCGTGCCAAGCATTAGGAGACTTGTGTTCTCGAAATTATTTATCACTGCTCTTATGCAATGTATACCGATACCACTCACGAACTGCCCTTCAACGTCTCCCTTCTTGCTTTAATGATGCTCAGTTTTGCATCAAGGAAGCCACTGAGACGTTCCTAACTCATTGAACAATTTATATCTTGGCGTACACTCTTTAACTGAGCATTTCTCGTAAGATTTTCATATAGTGCCCTCGACCAGTATCCTGTACCGTGCGCCTTTCACAGGGTCAAAGAACTCCCTACAAGACAAGAATCTACGACAGGTCTAGCAGGCTCAACTACCCGTAATCTATCATGTGGATCAAAACTCCAAGAAACGGCTCTCAGCTTTAATCCTCGTCCTTGTTTTGCCCAACCCACAAGAACCGCTAAAATGACGTTTGAGTAAGAACCCTTATCCTTTAAACAAAAAGGTTTTCATCCCGTTCTGACGATATAAAACGGAGTGCCAACGGGGCGTATTGATGGAGCAAAATGTCCGGATCGCCGACTGTCAAACCCCATGACCGGCAAGGATTCCTGTTTCCAGGTGAGACTCTTTGTTTCTGGAAGGCGAAGCTATCTCGATCTCGATGTTCCCGCACATTTGACCTGTTTACGTCATATCATGTCAAGGCTCTGCGTTTGACAGTCCGGGGTGAAGCATCATATGTGCCCTATTAGATATGTGATAATAATGTCTTGGCTGTTTGAAGATACGCCGTTAGAGGAGCGTTGTCGTTTCGCTGTGATGATCGACAACGGATTCCCATCGGTGATCTGAGGTGACGTCTCGGTGAACCGCGTAAAAAGTCATCCACGGGAGCGCTAGGGTAGACTTCCCGGTACATACGTCTTCGAGGCTCAAAGTGGATTGTGAGGGATCATGGTTATCCTGCTTCATGTAAGACGGGAATGACATGGTTTCCCCATAATGATGACCCTGCTTCACCTTCATTCAATGAGTGTTCACCCGGAGCAACTGCTCAACCATCAGTCAAAGCTCAAAGGCTGTTCTTTATCCAGTGATGTAACAATCACTAGAACCAAACCACCCAGGCCACCCTACAGCATCATAGCATCCACTTCGCCTTCAGCTGTGATATATCGAGAAACCTGCTTGTCCATTAACGTCAGAGTCCCTGACGGTCATGCTACAGTACCACACAACCCACCTACATTCAACATCCTTCACCTCTCGGTGTGCACAACCTAGACAGCCTCGTCGATCCTCAGGCCCAGACTACATCAGCGGTGTACGCAGTGGCGAAAAAACTCAACTCCCCGATCTTGATCGATGAAGCCCAAGCGCACTGGTAGCTCATATCAGAGACATTCTTAGCGTAGAACCGTTATCGCAAAAGAAGCGCCCGGGCGCTTAATTAGTTAAACAATTCTTGGGTTAGCGAGTGTGCACGAGATGATCTTCATTTCCCCCAACGGGTTTTTGATGCAGCAGGGGGGAGTACTCAAAAGGACAATCTTTGTGGGTAAGACGCGTGTTTTTCTCGCTATCTATTTTTCGCAATTCCAATAACAGCGAGCGGGGCCGGCCGAACGTGCATTTGGGGGAGAGGGAGAAGTTCGGGGTAGACAAGTGTAATTGGATGTTTTGCATGTTGGGGTCATAACATTCTTGGAGTCTCTGTGGTAGACCGGGTGATGATACCCGGGAATGCATTCACTTTGCAGAGATGGAAGCTTGAATTGATGGCGGTTTTGCGAAATTGCATTCATTTGCACTGTTTGATGCTATCGCTAGCAAAAGACTAACTCCTCCTCGGGAGATCTTCATGATGGTAATAAACTTGTGGCGTTTTTTCATGCCTCCGAGATCCAGCGTGGCTTTCGCAAGAATGTAAATGAAAGGTTAAAGATAAAGAAAGCCACGGAGAGCGGATCCCACTATATGCAGGTTGGTTCTTCAGAACCTAAAAATGAAGTAATAGACAAGAAGCGAATATTGTGAGTAAGTGAAATGGGTATGGGGATGAAACAAAGACGAATAAACCCCCAAAAAGTCGATTTTTCGCAAAGCATGCTGTAGTATTTCCCTAGTCCGATATTGCCCAGAATGTGTGAGAATGTGAGCTTTTCCCTTCTCTTCCCAGCTCGAGTGGAGACCGTAAACGCCTTCGCCAATGCAGATAAAAAGACAAAAGAGAGGTATTAGAATTAATGCCAAGTTTTGCTGTGTTGGAGGGGGCGTATGTTTGCCACTGCCTAAGTCAACCATTGACATTGCGTGAGTATGTGTCGGCATGATGTGATGGCGAAAAGTATACGAGTAAATATTTTCTGTTTTACTCGTTCCCAGAGCTTCGTCGCCTTCGTCCGCTACGAAGCTCCTTCTCAGTCTCCATGAGTCTCGTCTGCACCCATGTTCTAAACGCCCGATCGGCGCGAACACTACTGCAGTTGAGAAGCTCTGTCAAAGTGCGCTTGATGCTCTCGTTGACCTCCGAGAGGCGCTGCTCTTCTGCTGAAATCTCGTAGATGGTCTCCTCATCGGGAATCGTAGTAAGTTCATTGCGGTCTTCCCAGCCGCTACAGCGGGCGTGGGAGCGCGAGTGGTGTCGTCCGCTCCGGGAGTGGCGCTTCGGTGAGGGCGGGAGCGAGAGGGATGAGGAGGATGATCGGGTTGGCGATGTGGATGGTGAGGAATTGTGGGAACAGCTTGACATATTGAACTCGGGGCGGATCTGGTCGAGGCGATCGCATAGTTCTTGGTGTTGCTCTGTCAGAAGCATGTACTTCTGAAGAGCAAGGGTATATGATTGTGCGCCGGCGGAGGCCATTTTTGATGCTGGACTTGTTGAATATGAAGCTGGTGTGCTACTGATGCTCGATACTGATGTTGATCGGTTGTGCCCGGAGAAGAAATGGGGTCTCACGTCTAATGACGAGACCATCGAAGCGATTATGTAGTGATTGGGAGAAGGGTGTATAAGATGGGGTCGCGGTTATAGTGTCGTCGCGAACACTTAAGAGTCGAATTGTCCAGTGTATAAATATTCTTGTGACCTTTTGCCGGTGCAGTGTATCGTAAATGCAAGCTGCAATGTAAGATGTAGGTACTAGGTGTCGATTGTCGGATAATACGTCGTGGTTGCTCAAGGCTGAAGGGGGCCAATCTCAAGCTTGTATAGAAAACGTGTGGGTGGTGATATGATAGGATCTTGGAATGTCCACGATACACAAGCAGTCAACTGACTATATGTGAGAGTGAGATGTATGAGTATGAGGGATCAAGAATTGATGTGACGAGGGTGCTTGGTATAGTTATACTGAAGCTTGTCGATGGATGATAAGAAGTAGTATGATGCTCATGTTATGGGGGGAGCAGGGTGGTTCATTAATAAAGATATGGATTGGCACTCCCGCTAGAATACAATAGCTACGCTACGGTCGATGCGGTATGTAACTTACGGGAGGGGTCAGCAAATAGATTGGAACTGGACTGAACTGATTGAATTTGACTGAAGCTTGTAGGGGTAGGTTGGAGTAGGGGTGAGACTGAAATGTACCAAGTACGAGATCCAGGTACGCCAGTCCCCAAGCCTTGGAATGGGAAATGAAGGGGAATCTCCAGGTCTCAACCAACGAGTCAACACCAGGAACCGCCATGTCTGAAAGTAGAAAATACAACCATCATCCCCCTGTCCACCCATTTAGAGCCCTTGTCCACTGTAAGTCTAGCTCTCACACTATGTTTTTTCTTCTCTCTCTCTCGCCTTGCTTGTTCATTATGAGTTAAGACCGTGTCGTTCTAGCCGCTGAATGGCAAACTTGCACTCACTGAAGCTAGCCCGAAGCCACGGGGAGGGGGCGCCGGCCCCCTCCTATTGGGACACCTAGGAAATCAAGACGAGAAAGATGGACAGGGATTGACAGAAGATCCTGGGCATCAAGCTTTGGTTGTGGATCCGCTGGCGATGTGACGGGATGCGCTGCGATTATGATGTGTGCGTGGTGGGTGGTGTGAAGCCCTTTTTTTAGACTGGCCTATCCGTACTTCCACTGCACTGTACTCAGGGTTGGCACAGTACTATTCCCCGTTTCTGTTACGGAGCTCTTGGAACAGAATGGAAGGGTCTGATAAGTTCTCACCGGGTTCTTTGGGTTGGGTTACTTTGGTGAGTTGTCGTTGACAACGTTAATCGCCGTGTGGCTCTCGCGCCATCATCCACCTCAATGAGCATGATTTCAGAGGTTGATATCGAGACATTTCATGTCTTGCTACTCCCAAAAACGGTTGGTTGCTTATAAGCTCACCCAACTAGCCGCTAACCGATGTTCCAGGACATGAGACAGCGAGGTTTTTCTTATTCATGGGTTTCCGATTCAGACTCGATCTAGAGCTCTTTTCCTTGCTTGATGTTGCTGTAGATATATCATAGCGTACGTGGAAAGTGGATTGATTCCCCATTGATATGGAGACGCAAACTCGTTCGTTTGTGCCGAGCATGCATTTCACGATACTATGCTTCTCCGGTTGAGCCCGCTAGGAAGGCAAAAAGCTTAGGACCCGGAGCTTAAGGGATAAAAATATTTAAGCAAATGAGCTTAAGTGTAAGAGACTCTTTGCCAAATTTATTTCAGCACTCTAATTGCAGCCCTAAGACATTCTTACTCCTTGGATCAGACCCGGTCCGGAGTTTGAGCGAGAGATAGCTGATATTGAAGCACGATGCAGTGTTTGCATGCTTACTGCACACTATACGAATATTGATTGCTTGGCGGTGATATCTCGTCCAATAAAGTACAACACCGAAGCTGTCAATTCCCCCTCACTCATCCTCATGCGATTGATAGTGTTCTACAAGCAGCAATTCTTATGTAAAATAACTCGTCCAATTCTTGTGCCGAGGACTCTGTGGCGCTGGGGATAGTAAGTGGTGCCCGTGCCATGGACGATTGGTATTGAGCTCTTGGATTCCTGACCAGAAAAACAGTGGATTCTGCTTCTCCAGGTTCTTTTTCACAATCTCTGCAGCTTACAGCTTAGAGATCCTTTCCCTGGGGTCACCGCCTGACCCCACGTGCAGAATATTCTGCAGCCGGTGAAAACAAGTGATTGCCTGATAAAAAGAACGTTGCAGTAGTTCCAAAAACCGGCAATGCAAGCATAGGTCACGATGGGAAACTTGCGGCGTCCATGTGTTTCAATATCCGCACGTACTCTAGATAGAGGATTTGCACATGGAGGGCTTGGGTGCTGCACTGTGCCGCTGAGCTGGGGTGATAAGGCACTCCAATTCCAATTCAGTTGGTGGATGGATGCCCTGTCTCCCGGGCTGCAACCCTCCCCTCACTCTGAGTTGTAGAGCAGTTAAAACGGCTACAGGCGGGAGTTTTTCGTGGGTTGATAACGAGGTATCGTGGGGTGATTTGGTGTAGCGAACGGTTCAGGTTCCATCGTGATGAGTTTGCTCGGCCGCTTGCGGACTTGATACAGCGATGGAGAAAAGAACAGTACAACGCGTAATCCCCAATTCCCCGTCCTTGAAAAAGTTGTGGACTCTTGCTTGAACCCTTGTAATCCTCACGATAACGATTGAGCTGTCCCCGGCTGCAGAGTAAATTGAAGTCCAGGATGAGCCCCTGTAAGATTAGAGCTCTTCCCGAAATAAACAAGGGAGCTTATCCTAGATAGCTTTTAAGATGAGACGAAAAATATACTTATTTTCGTTCTTTTTCCTTGATTCACAATTCAGCTCAACTCAACTCAATTGATGCGACATGGATGGATCATCGGTTGATTTTCAGGGGCGTTGCTCTCTTCTTGTCGTGATCGACTTGCTTGCATAGCCGATTACCGACGGATTGGTGGGAAAAGACACATGACGTTTCAAACACCAACATCACCTCATAAAGTCCGCAAAAAGTAAGGTTTTTCTTTTTTTTTTCTGGGGAATCAATCGTAATCAGTACGAAACATGCCGATAGCTCTCCGGTTATCACATTCGTGGCTCAGAGCTCTCCAAGCTTCCACCTGATCTGCTAGTCCATGTCAATCGATCACCGGAACAAAGACTACAAACTTCCGATAAGAAGCTTTCTCACGTAGGAACGTCTGATCGGATCGGCTCTGCATACATAGCACAAACGTTGACTGCCATTTCCTTGCCTTTGATTCGTTCCATGATGCAAGTGTTTCTCGGCAAACTACACTTTTCTGTCTAGGGTAATCGTCAGTGTGTGTCATTGACGGCTAGGAAAGTCTCTTTTGATATGCCCATTACGCAAGTGGTATGAAGTCTTTTGCATCAAGTGACGATGAGCAAAAGCTTCTGTTTGGATCGTGCTACACTCTGTACACCTACGACGTACATCGACGTAGTATCAGGGAATTGAGGTTGTGTGTCAGCCTGCTTTTCGAGACAACTCTCCTCCATCATCTTCTTCAACACCTCCTTCAACAAACGGCTTCAGAAGGTTGATCACTAATTGGTAGTGTACAGTGCAAATTTTGTACCATTTAAAGCTTCAGTCTATTTGAAGACATTGCCGATATTCACAAGGTCTTCTCAGCACTACTCCCTGCTAAGAAGGCGAGTGTAATGACGGGCCATCGACAGTCTGGATAATAGTGCCGTGCCTGAGCGTACATTCCAGTCCGCGGCCTCCACCGTCACTCTCCCGAACCTCCTACACCCAGATCATCTTCAAGTTGAGGCCACTGATCCCGTGGCTCTTTGCCCGTCCATCCCCAAGGATGCCACGTTCTCGGCTGGGCAAGAGAGCTACACCCCAGGGCATCTGACCAACCTGACGGGATTCCAACGACCAACAGGACAATAAGCACCTGTCGCTATCGAGCGCGGGGCAAAGCCAATCATCAGCCAAGATCACTGGCTTGTCAACTTCTAGATTGTGCCCTCTGGAGCCAACCCTTTTCGCCTTTCCCCGCAACTCAAACCCAATTGCCTTCAGGGGTCTCGGAGGCTGAGTCTGGCGTTCTACGGACAATTGAGCGTCCAATGGCCTCGAAAGCCTGGGCCAGCCTGTAGTGCAGGTCTGTACCTGGGAGGCAACAAAGTTGTTGAGGACGTTTGCCATATCTTCAATCTGTGCAATTGACCATTTCTTCAAGACAAACAGAAGTCTCTTAAAGAGGTTCTGCGGGTCAGCTAATCGTGGGCCCATGCTTTGAGCCAAAGTTCAGAGGTATCATCATGTTTGACATGCAGTGGTGTGACTTCCCCATACCCGAGCTCAAGTGACATATCGAGATCATGCATTTGCCTTGCCCGTTGCATCCGAGTTTTCAAGTATCTGATACGTAAAAAATCCCATGACAAATACAGCCAGCCGAGCGGTACCTAACCACGAACTGCATGGCCACAGCGCTTATCGTGAGCCGATTATCAGTCGAGTGGCACAACGCTTCACAACCAAGTGTAACCGTGATGTGATTTCTGTAACAATAGTTTGGCAGTTGAGTCGTTCAACTTTTTGCTTTTCGGATCTCCCGAATTATCATGATGCCGCATTCTGTATAGGTAATTCATGGTGAGACATCCGAATGTCTCTGGTTGACGCCGACTTCACGACTGGAATGCAGAGGAGTCATCCCTTTGACAGGCTGCGCTATCGTAACTGCCGCACTCTGTTGATATGAATTGAGTATAGTATCTTCCTGGAATCCAGGGGCCCGGTTATGTTCTGGAAACTTTGCAGATGTGGATAGCGACATTGTCGTTGTAAAAAGGACCCTGTTGAACCTCCCGCTTTGGGATTGGGAATTGTATCACCTCGACGGCGAGCCCGTTAGCTTGGCACTGATCCAGAAACGCTTGAAACGTCTTCTCGTTTCGTTGTGTCGCTGAGATGAAAACCTCCACATGTGGATGAAGGTCAAATATCTCACGCAGAGTCCCGATCAGGGCTCTTATCACGCTCTTGTCGTAAGTAATATCGGCTCCTAGCACGACATCAATAGGACGCCCTCCATTCCACTTCTCTTCCTCGGTACCCATTAGAGCGTGTCCCCATTTCACATCCATTGGGGTTACTTGAGTGGAATCTTGAAGGTTATTGAGAAAAAGGTTATCGGGGAGATTGTTGATCACATCGTCAGAGCCATCTGATGCGATGACATGTTGAGAGTCGAGAAAGTTGGCGCAAAGGATAGAAAGATATCCTGTACCAGCTCCCAGTTCCAAGACTCGCTTTCCCTTGACAATGTGTCTGTTCTGGCAGAGGTATGACCCCAAATGAAGGGCAGCTTCCCACGTGCGTAGACCAGTGGTCCCTGAGCCTGAGATGAGAGAGTGGTTCTCGAGAAGGGTGATGTGAGGCGCCCGCGGGCTGGGCTCTGAGTTGTTTTCACATAACTCAGAGAGATGGTATGTGACATATGACTTTTGCTGAGCAGAAGTGGCTTCTGAAGGCAATGGGTTTGCAAGAAAGAGTGAAAGCGCAGACATCAAGTCATCAGATACGCCCTGGTTATGTTAGTAAATGATACTAGAAGAAGGAGGCAGAGTGATGCTAGCAACGATGACTTACATACTCTTCCCAGTCATCAATACTAGCTTCAATTCTAGACATGAGCTCTTTGAGAACTCGAAGTTGAAACCGTGGAGGAGGGCCATACCTCACAGCTCCATCGGCGAATAGCCTCTCATAAAACGTATCTTGAACTCGAGAAGTCTTCAACAGTGAAGCTTCTGGATAGTCCAAGTCCGACTGGAGCTGGAGATACTGATGACAGAACCGGTCAACCTGTCTGGAACTTGACGACATTTTGAAGGCGAATGAGACGTTTGCTTAAAATTTTGTTGATTTCGTATATTTCGTATAAACTACGTGAGAGACATCGTGGAATCATCGCAGACTCGACTCAATTGTGGACTTGGAGTGGCCTGACGACACTATCTCCACCAAAGACTGGAGTTGAAACTTGGACATCTCCAACTTGAGAGGCCGAAGCCTTTCATAATACCCGACTTATTCCCATACACTCTCAACCGAAGATTGTCCGACGATCTCCACGTGATTTCGACGCAAAAAAACCCTTGTGTGTTAGCGCCTCAAAATCGAGGCATCAAATCGCGCACATTCAACGCAGATTAGGGTTGCGACCAAATTAAGCGACCAAAGTTGGATTTTCAGTGTGACAACTTCATCAACCGAACGACCTCACCCATCAACGCCCAGTCTCTCCACCGTCAACTAACCCCCAGAGACCATCACGACAATCGGCAAAAATGGCGGACAACGACTCCCCCGTCACCCTCCGAACTCGCAAGTTCATCCGCAACCCTCTGCTGGGCCGCAAGCAGATGGTCGTGTGAGTGATACCCTCAGATTTCTTGATGATGCCGTCTCCCGCATCGCGTTTCGTCGATACCTTCACCTGAGTCGATGCTTGAAGCTCGCCTGCCTCTGCCTCTTTTCCCCGCTCGATATATCGCTGTTCTGCACGATTGTACGCCTCTTGACGAATTTATCGAATACCGTTTGCAGAAATTGGGACAGGCGGGCATTAAGCATCGATGATGGGACACGATGGAACACGATGGGACACGACATAGGGACATGTCACTATGTGCTTGGGAACTCGTGGGCTGACCGGCGATTGCGTTTTAATAGTGACATCCTCCACCCCAACCGTGCCAACATCTCCAAGGAGGAGCTCCGTGAGAAGCTCGGTTCTCTCTACAAGGCCCAGAAGGACCAGATCTCCGTCTTCGGTCTCCGAACCCAGTTCGGTGGCGGCAAGACCACCGGCTTCGCTCTCGTCTATGACTCCCCCGAGGCCATGAAGAAGTTCGAGCCCCAGTACCGATTGGTGCGGGTTGGTCTCGCCACCAAGGCCGAGCGTGCCTCCCGACAGCAGCGTGCGTTACAGACATTCTCAACAGTAGCAAGGGTTAGTCAGGCTGACAGACAACTACAGGCAAGCAGCGCAAGAACCGACAAAAGACCCTCCGTGGTACGGCAAAGGTCAAGGGTGCCAAGGCCAAGAAGGAGAAATAAACGACTCGATGACTTGGCTTGGGCTTGTGTATATCCTCGGGCTGGTTGGGGAGCAGCTATGGCTGCGTGCATGCGGCGGTGCGTCCATTTACGGTCCATCCTCGTCGGCGTCGGCATCGGCATAGGGTACAGGGACTTGCTGGGCGGAACGGCGAGGGGCTACTCTGGACTCGATGAGGAGGATTGCTTTCACCGGCGTCTTTTCTCAATTACACTAGCATGAAATCAATGGTGTTCTTCGGGTTTCGGACCAAAATAAAAAATAACAACGTCTCTGGTTTACGCGGGTTTTTACAATTGGCTCTACGGTTCGTGAATGCATGACTCATGACTTTATATCACTGCGAAAGAAAGGTATGCGAGCGAAAACAAAATGTTTCTAATCAATCAGATGCCGCCCAGCAGCATGAGGGTATCAACACATCTATCCAAAACTCCAAACTCCACTCAATGCATCTTCAAATCAGCCCTCACCACCACAATCCTCCATATATCAACATAGCCAACCCCAATGCAATCCCAACAACGACCTTCCAGTGCACCATCTCAGCTTGTCGGCCCTCAGCGCCAGCCTTGTACACGGGGATGTGCCACCCACAGCGCTCCTTTCCATCTCTCGTCTTGCATTCGTAGTAGGTAGTTTGCGCCCAGCCCATGCTCGCCAGCTGCTCTGCTTGATCGGGGGCAGCTGTGACTGGAGGGTTGAAGACAGATGGGTTGGCGTTGTTTCTATCTTGTCTCTCTTCGAAGAATGAACCGCCTGGAAGATCTGGAAGGCCTGTTGTGTCTGGGAGACCTGGGGAGAGTGTAGGTGCAGGTTGAGGTTCTGGGGTCTGTGTAGGTAGACAGAAGCCCACATTCAACATAGCGAGGAGGGTGAAGATGTAGTTGAGAGCCAACATGATTGCGGTATCGTTTTGCTTTGAAGTTGACTTGCTTGTATATCCAAAATATTCCGTATAAGTTGTTGATTGCTGAGTCAAAGTGGTAGTTAATCGTCTCAACTGGTTGATATCGTTATATACCCGTCGTAACCAAACGGTTCGCAGTTTCTCCAACGAACACAACAGCAGTAGTCACAATTTCACAAAGCAGAACAAATTGCAAAAAAGGACCGACAAACCTCACGTTCCATGCCCCGAACAATATACTTAGTTCCCCCCCCCCAAGAGAGCCCCATGATGAACATTCAAACCACGCGACAATAGCCAACGGCTGCTCAGTAAAAAGTGCTCATGAGACGCTAGAACAGAGACAAAAATTAGGCTTAACTGGTAGATTTCAGGCAAGATGCGAAAAAGATGGTGGGTTGTTTCGCTGCATCATCTGCTCCCTCAAGGGACTTGGTTGGCTGAGGTGCCCTGCTCGTGACGCAGCTAGGACTGCGCTGAGACAGGCACTGGGGCTAAAGGACGGGTTCGTGATGGTCTTCACATGAGACGCTGGGCATTAGTTAGCAATGAAATGGAGAGTAATGATTTGAGTTTCGTGAATCTTGGCCCCTTTTTTTCAAGTTTGTTTCTTGTTTCTTTATGCTACTTTCATTAAGGTGCAGATTTTGAACCAGCTTCGTCTTTTGTCTTGAGCCATACACTGGGCTGACACGCTATGCTTCCCCAACGCCATGTTCCCTAAAATACAGAGTGCTTTGATACAAGTTACCCTTTGACAATCCTTTCCATGTCCTTGCTGCTCGAAATGAAATAAGGCGGTGGAGCGCTCGATGCAAAAGATCCTGTCTCATCCGTTCCAGTACTTCCATAACTTGGAACCATCCCATGTCTGTCAGAACTTTCGTGTGGTCTTCCTACGTCCCTTGATCTGACTATAAGCACTCGTCGACACCCCTCGAGCCACTGGAGCAGATGTCTGTCCACGTGTAGTTCGGCTTTGCACTACTGTTGTCTTCTTCGCATCCGCCGCGGGTAGACTCTTTCCTCGACTTCGTGTGATCACTTCGCTCGGTTTCTTCTGTACCCAACCCGAACCCTGTGGCAGTGGAGAATCCTGATAAGTCTCATCCTCGCTGTCTTGGGCATAGTCCTCGGCATATTGAACTGATGCTGGACTAGAGCTCAGCTCGATAACCTGGCTGCCTTCTGGGATGGCGAACTGTGATTCTTGCTTCACTTTCTGAGATGTTGGTGGTGTCGCAGCACGTTGAGGTTCAGATGCTTCAGGCTTGGATCCCTCGCTCTTAAACGAACGTACCAGGGGGCTCCCCTTCTGAGATTCCGGCTGTGTCGCATTTGGCAATAAGCTCCGTAAAGATTTGTTGCGATCCGGTGAACGATCTGACTCCTCGCCCTCATCCAACTTTCGCATCGCCTCTTCATAATCCCCATCTTTCTTTTCAGACTTGATGAACTGGGGCACTGACATCTGACTGAACTTGAAAGGACTTTGTGTCTGCCTTGCTGTATGAAAGATTTCCTCCAGTGAGGGAAAGGGGCTGCTGCTTCTCGGGCGGGAATTGTTCGTCACTTGTGGGCTAGCGCTTCTCCCGTGAGGATCATTGACTATGCCTCCCCCAACTGACTCTTCAATTCGCTCCTCTGGAAGGTCGTCAAGGCCGCTGGCTGATGGGGGTTGCCGCCCACTGCGAACGCTACCCGCAGATGAGGGCACCACTAGCAGACGATTGTCAACCAGTGCGTCGTCCTTTGTCGGCAGTGGTGGCAGTTCTGGCGACGGTATAGTATCAGGAATAACTGCGCCCCAACTACCTTCAACTGTGGGTACCGGCTCTCCTTCTGACTCCTTTGCATCTTTCACTCCATCCGACTCATCAATACCTGCCTTGTCTTCCTCCCCATTATCCTTTTTACCCTTATCCGAATCACGCGACAGAAGAGATTGCGACTGGGACATGGATGCTTGCATAGATTCCCGTAGTTGGTGGAAATGACTGTCAAATTTACCCGGCCCAGGAATAAGGCTGCTGATCGGACTGTCGTTTCCAGAAGCCGGAAACTCAAGTCGTGGTGGTTGCTGGCCAGAAGGGATCGATGTCGATTTGTCGGTTCCTGAGGATTTTCCTTCAGTTTCCTGTCCCCTCAAATCGGCCTCGACCTCGGCTCTCACTTTCTGCGTATCTAACTCCTCAGCCATAGTCTCATCAGGATCTGTTCTCGCGCTAACCTTGTTGTTCGCCGTGGAAATTACATTCTGTACGGGTTTGTTCTGCTCGGCCTGAAGCTTTATGCTCTTAGCAGAAGTCTCCAGCATAGTAGGTGGCGGTGCTGGCTGGACCAGTCTCGGATCGGACATTTCTGCCCACGGAATCTCTCTTCGGCCGTCGTCCTCTTCGTCTTCATCAAGGTCTGGTGCTTCGAACTTTGCATAGATCCGTTGACCTGTGAGTTCGTCGTATTCCTTGTCGTTTCCCTCACGGTCCCTCATCGCTAGAAGGACATGCATGCAGTTGTCATCGTTGATTGAAAGGATAAGCCCGGTCATTTGCACCATTTCGGGCTGCCAGTTGGTCGCCTTGGACATAACTAACTGCTTCCAGGTGGCAACCATTCCTGGCTTCATATCAGACAGCGAAAGACTGGGCAGCGTACTGACATCTGAGGGCAGCGAAGGGAGATCATCTGTGTCTGTGAACTGACTCTCTTCGGGGCGATGCTTGGTTGGGATGTCATCGTAGTTCAACACAATGTCTTCATCACCATTTGCTCCTGTCCCAAAAGAACCCTCGTGTGACTCATCTTCGTCGTATTCTCCGTCGTAGCCACTCTTGTTCTTTCGCTTCTTGTTCTTTTTCTTCTTCCTTTGACTGTTGTCGTTCCACTCTTCATCACCGTTCCATTGCTGAGAATCTTCTTCGTAGTAGCTCTCATCGTTGAAATTCTGCGATGCTCTCTTTCGCTTCCTCATTGATCCATATTGTTGCTGAGGGTCCCATCGCTGTACGAACGGAAATGGTGGCTCGCTCAACACAACATCATCATGACAGCATTCGACAGCCCGGTAAGAGATCTTCTTTCGCCATGCTTCAGGGTCTTCATCCGGTTGTTCTTCTGCTGGTTTGGCATCCTTGACCTTGTCTTCTTCAGCCTGAACTCGCGGATTTTGCATAGGCTTCACATTCTTCATTAGACTGTCGCGAAGCTTGTCTTCTTCCGCTTTGTTCTTTGGGTTCTTTATTCCAAGAGCACCGAGGAGAAGTCGTCGTCCGGCTCCCATGTCGACTTTGTGGCGGCGCTGAGCCGGGATAGGCTCTTCTTCGACTGGGGTTGGGTCTTGGCTCGTAGTGACGGCTGGTGTTTCCTCTTCGGCTTCGATTTCGACTATCATAGGTCTGGTCTCCTTGTTTGGTGCGTCCTTGGGTGGGCTTGGTTTATCCTCTTGCTCGTCACTCACGGCGCTGAGAAGTGCCCGCTTTCTAGCCAGGAGCTCAGCTTCTTCGCTTGCAGTACCGTTGACAGACGGCTGAGACTGTGTATCCTCCAGCGCCTGTATAGCCTTGAGTCTCTTGGCGTCTCGTTTCCGGGCATTCCTCTTCTGCGTCCTCGCCAGTCCAGTTCCAGGTGGCTTCGGCCCCTGAATGGATTCTGGCGCTGCTTTGGCAGTTTGGCCATTGGTCTCGGGCACCGGTTTCGCTTGAAGTTGCGGTTGCTTCGTTTGAGGCTGCTTTTTTGATGAAATCTCCTCGGGCTCTGACTCCGAATCAGATTCACTGGAGCTGGAGTCTGAGTCGCTTGAACTGTCGCTGCTGTCATCCGAGTCACTTTCAGCGGAGTCTTTGGTAGCCTCAGCGCCGTTGCTTGAATCGGAACTAGAATCTGAATCCGAGTCGGAGTCAGAGTCACTCGAGTCGGAGTCTTCAGAGTCGTCTTGGGTGGTTTTGGCTGGCCGCGAAGGTGTTGGGTCCGGGAAATCCGAATCGTCGGAGTCGTTATCCGATTCTGAATCCAATTTCTTCTCCATGTCCACATCAGAGTCAGCGTCAGAATCAGAATCGGAGTCAGAGTCTGAACTGCTGCTAGAGCTCGATGTATCTTCCTCCTCATTAGCGACTTCACTGATCAAAGGTCTTGATGTCTGGTCCTGCGAAACGCGTGGCGTACTGACAGGCGCTGGTTCTTCTTCGATCTCCTGAATGAGTGGGCGCACAGCGTCCTTAGGTTCCGCCTGACCAGGGAGGAGCAGTACTCGATCTTCTGGATCTTCTTCTTCATCCGCAGGCTGATTGAGTGACAGCGCATCTGAGCACCCAGGACCAAGAAGGACTCGTTCAAGGGCCTCATCGTAGCTAATCACGGGCTCATTGGCTTCAGACAGTCTTTCGTATGTTTTTCGCAGATCTTTGTTTCGGTTCATCTCGTCTTGTAGCGTGGACACGGGTGTCAGCGGAAATGCAGCTCGTAGCGCTGTGATCTTGTCGAGCCACGAAACGTCAAATCCGTGTGTAGGCAGAAGTGCTTGTGGATCTTGGCTGTTGTCTCCCGAAAGAAGAGTTTCCTGTTCCTTAGCAGGTGTTTGCTCGACTATGGCATTGTCTTCTTGTAGAAGTCTCAGCTCGTCAGAAAGATCCGCATCCAAGTCGCCCTCGTCGATGCTTTCAGTGTTGTCGTCCTCATCCTCCTCATCGACCGCAGACTCTACGTCGACTTCTTCTATAGGTTGGAAATCGTTTTCGTCGTCAAGGTCGTCATCCTCGTCCTCTTCTTCGAGTTGATCGCTGTCCATGAATCTTACTCTCATACGAACACTGCCTGGTTCCTCCCTTTCAGGGGCTACAGACTCTTCGAGCAAGAGCTGCCCCGACGGGTCTTCTTCGTCCACATATGAACCATCATCGTCGCCTTCGTCGAGCTCTTCTTCATGCGTGATACGTGCTCGTTTTCGAGGGGGTAGGTCAAGTGCTGGACGATCGCGTGGTGCCCTTAACCAAGGCCTTCCAAAAGCAAGTCCATCGATAAGATGCTTTCCATCGTAGGATATCTGGTGTCGGCCACTGAGTTTTCGTCGTCGTAGATCGTCAGTAGAAAGTGATCTTATTCTGTGAAACTATCAGTATGTAAAATATCGAGGGAAGAGCTGCAGGTCGTACAAAACTTGGTCATCCTCCTTCAAGACTTTGCCGACGGGCTGAAAATGTAGCAGCTCGAAACTATCGCCCTTGCCATCGTACAGCTCGACAACATAGTCCTCAAGGCCCCAATCGGCACTCTCAAGCGGCACTACCTCGTTGACCAGTGCGAGGAGCCTCGCCACAGTCAAATCGTCGTTTGCGACGCAAGGCCATACGAGCTTGACTTCGGGGACTGCATGTCTGCGGATGACGAGCCGTAAACGAATTGTTGTGGACATTATGGGGGGTTTCTTTGTATCTTATGATAGCATGATTACAATAGAAGCGTAAAGAATGAAGAAGAACCAATGCAGTTACGAAATGCAAAATTTGGCGCGAAAAGAAGTTGAAGATGCGATTTTGACGAAGCTTGACACGCGCCAGCAGAGAAAAGAGCTAGGCCTGTAAAATCGTCACAGCAGCACCTTCAACGGCAAGGCCCGACCCACTATCAACGACAACGGCTTAGAATCGACCATTTCGGAAATGAAAGTCCAACACCAACTGGATTAGATCATCAAGATACAGAGCCAAGATTGCTTCATTCTTGGATAACAAGCAACTTGTTCGGTCAAAAAAGAAAGGTCTTATGATAAATGATAACAACCTTATGATATAACCAGTTTCTGATATCCTGAGCCTGTACACCAACAATGCACCAGTGATTTAAGTCGTGGTGCAAAGCGCAGCTCTCAAACATATTGGATGTGTGGTTTTGTCTACATATACATCAAGCCTCTGCCGCCAACGCCATCAATCAATCCCAAAGAACGACGATAAACTCCATTCAATGATGACAAGAACAAGCTCCTAGCCAAACAACATCTTCCATATTGGTATGTTTTGTTATGTCTTGATAGTCTACTGTGGGAGCGCTGCCATATCGAGCATATGGCCCATTTTCTCGATCTGAGATGCATTGTTAGCTGAAAACTCATAGGCAACTGGAATGTCTTGTTGCAACATACCTTGGTCTTGAGATAGCCCTCCACCTCTTGACTTCTGAATCCTCCCCGACCCTTCCAGGATAGAGGAACCATAGCTACACGCTCCCTGACCACAACCTCCCTATTAGGTCCCTCAACCGCGCGAATCTTGTCAGGATTGTTGGTTAGCAATCGAACCTCCGGCTGCCCAAGATCAAGCAACATAGCCGTAGCTAAACCATAGCTTCGAGCATCAGCAGGATGGCGCAACAACAAATTCGCTTCAACAGTATCAGACCCCAAATCCTGGAGGTTATAAGCCTTGAGCTTCTCGCCGAGACCAATTCCACGACCCTCTTGTCGCAGGTAAATAATAATGCCACCAGCCTTGTTACCAGGCAGACTCATCAGGCGAGCTGCTTCGTCGAGTTGTTCTCCGCAGTCACATCGCGCTGACCATGCTGTCTCACCTGTGTAGCACTCGGAGTGAATTCTCACCAGGGGAGGCTGGTCTGACGGCTGCGGTGGCTGTTGCTCTTGAGGCGCTGCTGATTCGACACCACTGGTTGTGCGACCGGGGAACAGTCTGCCTGTGTATGCGCCGCGCACCATGCGGTCCATCTCGGTCTCGCCCTCTCGAACAGCATCTAGACTCTTGCTTCGGATATTGTTGCCAAACACAATAGCAAGGTGTTCCTTGTTATCCACATTGTTGGTGTACAGGTGCAAGAACATCTCTGTGCCTGCTACCGTGGGAATGCGAGCACGAACGATGCACTCGACCTCCGGGAGAGTCTGGAGGAGCTTGGGTTTTTTGGATCCGCATCCTCCGGAAGGGATGGAGCTATCGACGGGAACACCACGAAGACCGTGAGTTGACGGTGTAGAGGTACCGGGTGTAGAGGGAGGTGTGAATGATGGCGAGAGCAGTGAAGGCGGAGGTTCTTGGCCGATCGGCGTCTCGGGATCGGGGTGGGCGGAGACGGATGCGGAGGCGGGCGTGGAGGGAGCGGGGGAGAGTGATAATGAGTCTATGGCTTGCTCACGGGATTGTTTGTTGTGCGAGGTGGCAGCAGCTGCGGCCTCGGTCGTGGGTG
>JABSTL010000158.1:0-19585 GCA_013759095.1 Fusarium sp. NRRL 29148
AGCAGAAAAGAGAAATATTATTTTTAATATATAACATCTCGCTTGACTTGACTCTGGTACTGAGCCTTTTTATTCTGTATCTCTCACAGCACCCACCAGAAGCTGACCAATCCAAGGCCCAGCATTGGAAAATTTACCCCATCCTCTCGACCCTCACTCAGCCAAAATACCAGTCACAATGAACTACTGATTGACGGCCCTGTCAACGAACAGACGTCACCATCGTTTGACTCATCGACAATGAAGAAGTCAATAGCATGCGGCGCATGTCGCTCCTCCAAGCGCAAAGTGCTCCTTTCCCCTCCCCCTCCCTCTCACAACAACTGACTCATCCCTCTCAGTGCATCCACTCAGGCGGTCCGCCCTGCACGCGCTGTCGCGACCGCGGTGACGAGTGCGTCTTCCCGCCCAAGGGCACATCCTTCATCTTCCGCCGGAGCCGTCTCGACCGTCACCGGGATGAGGTCGGAGCCGGGGCTGGGAGCCGGGCTGACTCGGAGCTCATCCGGGCCGGGAACTTGGCCACCACGGACCCGTTCGGCTTCCTGACGGATGAGGTCAAGAACAGTTATCTGCGGTGCTCGTACAAGTGGTCGTTCCACCATATTCCGAATCTCCTCATTGCTATCCGTGAGAGGCGGTTGGATCCTTTGCTGGTCTGGGCGATGCTGGCTATCACTGTGAGGTGCGGCATATGATTCCTTCGCTTATCGTCTCACTCACATGGAGCAGGTTCTCGCAGGCTGCGCCGCCGGGGTATGCGACACAGGTTGAGGCGAGCAATACATTCGCTGCTCATGCGCGGTCGCTTGTTCTGTCACTTGTGGACCAACCTACCGTCCATCGCGCGCAGGTTCTTCTCATGCTGACCGGACATTCCTGGGGCGCCGGTGAGGGCCGAAGGGCATGGGTTTATCTCGGCATGGCGGTGCGAATGGCACAAGTCCTGGGTCTATTTGAAGAACCGCCACCAGCGACAACACGAGAAGACTTTATCGAAGCTGAAGAGAGACGTCGCACTGCCTGGACGTGCTTCCTGATGGACAGTCTTCTTAGTGGAGGAAAGGGTCGCGATAGGATGCTGTCGGGTGATAAGATGCGGATCCAACTCCCTTGTGAGTCAGATAACTTCAACTTTGGCCAGATTGTGCTGTGCGAAAGACTCGATGGCTCAATGCCGGATGGGGCGATGGGTACTGCCCATGGCAGTCTGGGCATCGTAGCCAACAGCATGCGTGTCGCTGATGTCTGGGGCGCCGTCGCCAAATGGGCTTGTACACGACACGACAACACTGTACCGCCATGGCAGCCTCAGTCCGACTTCCAGATGCTACTCTCCCGACTTGAACTCTGGAAGAACTCGCTACCCGAACGACTACGATACGAACTCTTCCTCCTACGGGCACACAGCGTGTCCAATCAAGGTCAGGCATACTGCTACATGCACTGCATCTACTTCATGAGCGTCATCTTCCTCTACCGGTCTTATCTCCCCGAAGTAGAGATGCAAAAGGCCAGAATCGGCGACAAGGATTGGGACCAATGGTCAACATGGTCAAGTAAAGAACTCGAGAAGGTCGCTGAGCAGGTGTGTGACATGCTGCAAGAGATCCGGGCATTTGGCCTGTACTTCCTTCGCGGTCTCGTTCCATGGATTGGCTTCACGATTTACACAGCCGTCGGAACCATGCTATACTTTTATCACTTCCCAAATCCTGGCGACACGGCGCATCAAGTTGAGAAGCGAAGGGAGCATATCGTCGAGGGTCTCTTGTTCCTCAAAGACATGCGACAAGCTTGGCCGATGGCTGACACCTGGGTAAGTCGCCCGTCTCATGTCAGTGACTGTACTGACGGATCGCAGCGCGAGAAGATCAAGGCGATGCAGATATTCTACAGCAACATCAAGGCCGACGGCGATCTCGCAGTAACACCCAGCGAAAGACGAGAAATGCGCAACGCAATCATCGACTACGGCGCTCTCCAGCCCGATCCTGTCCGCCAACCCGACGCCGAGAGTACCGACGAACAAGTACTTCACCCTATCGTCCTCATATTCACTTACTGACAATTCCCAGAGCGCTACAGACGGCGAAAACGACCAGACCCCGTCAAACGTCGACTTTTCCTTCATCGCGCCCGCAGACATTGACCTGTTCGACACAGACTTTGCATTCGGCAGCAACATGTACGCGACGTTCGCCGACGCAACGCAGGGCTTCTGGGAGAGTTTCCCCGGAAGTATGGACATCACGGGCGACATGGTCATGGAGAACTGAGTGGTTTTTCCGACTGCCAAGCCGGGAAATGTTGAACGGCGATCGGCACTGAGACCCATCGTAACCTCATGACAGTTGGTGGGCGAGCTGAGTTCCCCGCGGTTGCATTCAGGCTAAATGTAATGACAGCCATCACGACAGACTCAGCAATTATAAAAAGTCACCACTCATTCACGACAATACCTAGGTATTTCTCACATCTATCTCATCGCATCAGTCAAAATGCCGCAGGTCACAAACCCCATTCTTCCGGGCTTCAATCCCGACCCTTCAATCTGCCGTGTCGGCGATGACTACTACATCGCTACATCCACCTTTGAGTGGTTCCCCGGTGTTCAGATCCATCACTCCAAAGACCTCGCCAACTGGACTCTTGTCGTGCGTCCAGTGAACCGCAAGAGTCAGCTCGACATGCGCGGTGAGCCTGATAGCTGCGGTGTCTGGGCACCGTGCCTGACGCACGATGGAGACAAGTTCTGGCTTGTGTACACGGACGTCAAGCGCAAGGACGGTTCGTTCAAGGATGCGCATAATTACATCATCACTGCGCCTGCTATCGAGGGGCCGTGGAGTGATCCCGTGTACGCTAATTCCTCTGGCTTTGATCCATCGCTGTTTCATGATGATGACGGTCGCAAGTGGTTCAATAACATGACATGGGATCATCGCGCTCGGCCTCATCTCTTCTCTGGTATCTTTCTTCAAGAGTTTGATCCTAAGCAGGGTAAACTCGTGGGACCGAAAAAGAACATCTTCAAGGGTACAGACCTAGCCTATGTTGAGGGATCGCACTTGTATAAGCGCAATGGGTGGTACTACCTCTCTACGGCAGAGGGTGGCACAGGCTACACCCATGCCATGACTCTAGCACGATCACGCAGCATCTGGGGCCCTTATGAAGTCCATCCCCAGAAACATGTCGTCACTTCAAAAGATGCACCCAACGCAGCGCTCCAAAGAGCTGGACACGCTGATATCGTGGATACACCCGATGGCAAGACGTACATCGTGCATCTCACAGGCCGCCCCGTCACTCAAAAGCGACGTTCAGTCTTGGGTCGAGAAACAGCTATCCAAGAAGCTTACTGGGGCGATGACGACTGGCTGTACATCAGGAACGGCCCCGTCCCAAGTCTTCACGTTGATCTCCCTGCTGCACGCGACGACACAGAATACTGGAAAGAAAAACGGTATACCTTTACCGACAAACTCCACATTGATTTCCAATGGCTACGAACACCTGAACCCGAGCGCATCTTCAATATCAAGAACAACCAGCTCAGCCTCATCGGTCGAGAGTCCGTCGGTTCATGGTTCGAACAAGCCCTCGTCGCACGCCGCCAAACACACTTCTCCTACGATGCCGAAACAGTGATAACCTACTCCCCCGACGACGAGCGCCAATTCGCCGGTCTGACAGCCTACTACTGCCGCTTCAACTTCTTCTACCTAACCGTAACCGCCAGCGCCTCCGGCCAGCGCGAGCTCCAGATCATCTCCTCCGAAGAGTCCTTCCCCATAGGTCGTCTAGAGCGTCCCTTTGCGGAGCCTGTTGAAATCCCCAACGAGGGCAAAGTTCGACTTGCGGTTAGTGTTCGTGCGGGGAGCACGCTTCAGTTTTACTATGCGCTTGAGGGGCAGGAGTTGAAGGCGATTGGACCTGTGTATGATGCTTCGATCTTGTCGGATGAGTGTGGAGGACATCCTAAGGATGGAAGCTTTACGGGCGCGTTTGTGGGGATGGCGTGTTCGGATGTTAATGGGCTTGCGAAGGAGGCGCAGTTTGATTATTTTGTGTATAGGCCTGTGCATGATAAGTTGGATCGCTATGAGATATAGGAAAGCGAATAGCCGATTCAACCAGAAGATTTCAACTTATAAACCTCATTGTACATGATGAATTCGACTTCATGATGGCTCATATAAAATAGACATTGTTTTTTATTTTCTCCCTTTGCTATGAGACTTGTCAGAGGCCGTCCAACCTTTCTAAAAACGAGTCGAATAGTAATACCTTATGGCAGCCATCATACCATGAACCCTAGAATAGAATGAAGAACAGACCGCATGAACCAACTACAAACCAAACGCCGTCTTTGCACGCTGAAAGTACTCCAACCGCGGCTGGAGGTCCGTCCCAACACACTCCTCAATATACTTCTGAAAACCCGTATCAACATCCGTCTTGAACGCCTGTCGAACATCCTCCTTGCACTGCGTCCTCAAGAACCACGGTCCACTTCCAAAGTTATACTTGTCAACCGTAACCTCATCCAACAAATCCCCCAGCTCCTGATCCGAAAGGCCCTCTGTGCTCTCAATACCCTGCCATCCCTTGGCCAGCGCAGGAATACTCTTGGCGTAGAGGAGGTTGTAATTGGGCATCTGCATGTTCGCGGTGCCTTGGCCCGGACGTCCAGGGTAGTGATTCCGCTTATACTCGAAGTCCCCGGACTCAAAGGCCATGAGAGCGAGAACAGCGGCGATTTCAGCGGGGGAGTATATCCCCTGGGTCTGGAAGCTGGAGATGATGTAGGGGGCTGCCTGGGTTGCTGTGCGGCATTCTTTGTTGCCGGTGGGACAGCTCTTTGATTTGGGGGCTATGGCTTCGATGATGGGGACTGCAGATAGGGAAGCTGCTGAGAGAGAGGCCAGAGAGGCGATGAGAGAGAGGGTAGTGAACTTCATAGTGATGAATGTCGTAGTGTCAAGAGTTGATTTGACGTTGAGGCAAATGACCTGAAAAAGAGTGTGTTTTAAGTAAAAATCCACCAGGGACTTTGTTAACCGCCAAAAGAAAGTCTGTGAAACAAAAGGTATGATGAACAGAAAAACGAAAAGGAGTGAATAGCCTCACAATCAATGGGAGTGAATAAGGATGCCAAGAACAGACATAGATTCAGGGAACAAGTCGCCTCTAAATATGTACAATTTTCTCACGCACAGCTCGTGTAGGAAACAATCCCCAGCCTCGTTATCCAATGACATTCCACGTCGAGGCGCAGGCAAACAAATGGTGAAACAGATGAAATGTGAAACGAACTGCTTGCGACCAATTGATGCTGATCTACAGGGGTTGAGGTCGGAAGTCTCGGCATTGTTTTAGGGGGGATTGAGTGGAAGGGGCTGTGATTGGCGCTGGTGCTACATTGCACTGAATGGTCAGTACTCGCCGCTGAAACAGGGAAACGATTGTACAAAGGCGCAGCTTTTGCTACAGTGAACATTCCTGCTGCAGCTTTGGGTGGAAGAGCCTTGTTTTGTTCAATTCAAGCTCATGGTCGGGTTGACCTGGTTGACGTACGTAAATCGCGCGCCTTATTTAGCCTGACCAATCAGAGAGCGCTGGTGTGAACCTCAGAAACTAATGTCAAATTGTTGAAGCAATTCACTACAAGTGGCAAAGAGCTCTGCATCAATCAGATCAATGAGGCATAAAAGCTAATTTAAGCGAATGTGTTGTTATGTTGCTATGTAATGATCGACCTGGACTTGCCTGAATACAAGAACAAATGAAAATAATTCAGTCTGGTCTCTGACCCTGCCCTAGCGATACTCGATCCGTGTTCCATCTCTTAAGCACTTGGCCTCACACCAAACCGCTTCCGCAAGGTCCAGCAAAGTAGCTGTAGCCGTCATCAGTGTCGGAAGCACCAAATTCAGGGAAACCGTTGGGACACTGAGAGGTCGAGCATCCAGCCGAGTCAATGGCCTGGAAGTTGAGGCACGCTCCATCAGTGTTACTGCGAGCCCAATAGACACAGCCGAGAGTGTTGTAGCAGGCATTGCAGCAGTCCTTGTTGATGTTGGTGCTGTCTGGAAGGGACACTTCGTTGCTCTCCATGAGTTCCGGGGAGTCGGGAACACCGATTTCGATCCGGCCATAACCTGTAGGCCCGCATGGGTTGACCTGGACGGTGGAGACGGGGATTGTTCGCGTTGTCACAGTCTTAGTCCAGGGGACAGTGACAGCTGAGATGGAGAATCGAGTAGAGATGGATGTTGCTGTGCTCTTGAAGAGTCTGGTCTTGGTGATGGTGGTGGAAATGTCAGTGACTGCACCAATGACCATGGAGACGGTAGTAGTTTCTTTGACGGTAACGTGCTTGGTGACAGTCGGGAACTTTCCGCTTGCGATCTTGGTGTAGGTCGTGGTAACCGTGGGCTTTTCTACAATGGTTGTGGATTTTGTCATGGCGCTGGTTGAGGTGCTTGTCAAATAGCAGTCTAGGTAATTATTCAGCTTTGTTACAACACCAATGGCGCAGTGTTCAGCTTACAGCAGTCACGGGGAAGCGCGGCTCTTTCACCCAAGTGCCCTCTCCTAAGCTTCAGCTTGTTACTTCCGGCATCGCAGGACTGCTGAGCCCACGTGGAAGTAGTGCTGTGAGTCTTTGTCCTGCGAGTCCTGGTCAGCAAGAGGAAACTTTTGTTGGTCAATGTTACTTACGCTGGCAGAGTAGTAGTAACAACGACTGTACTCAGATATGTTCGAGGTTTGGGAAGCGTAGTGTACAGCCATTTGGTGTCGATCCGGGAGACAACCTTTGTGGTATACAGCGCGGTGATGGTGGGAAGCGTCTTACTGTTCGAAAAATCTCTGGTTAGTACAGGGGTTGCTAGGAAACATGGAACGTTAAACTCGCGTTCTGCTCTTTGAGTAGGTAGTAGTGGTAACCTCAGTTGTAGTAGTTGCCGTGATGGTCTCTGTTTCTCGGATCACGACAGGCTTGGTAACCGTAACCGCTTCGCTTGCGGCTGGCACGTAGCAGACCGTTTGAGAGAGTGATTTCGATGCTGTACGAGTTCAGATTAGCCCACAGGCCTTTATTTATAGCCGGGGCATGAGATACCAATAAGCTCCAAGCAGATTTCCGCAGAAGCCTCGGGCAGTGCTGCACAAGAAGACGCGGCAGGCTTGCAAAGGCCAATGGAGCTCTGCCCCGTTGCATGCTCCAGAGTCGCAAGGAGAACGAGCCAGATGAAGTGAAAATGCATGTTGATGCGTATTTGGGTCAGTTGAAGTGTTGGATGTTGATTGTTGAATGATAGTTAATAGGCGAATTGGTTGGAGAAAAGATTCTAGCTTTCAGTGGAGGGAGTCTACTTATAGTATTCTTGCCCCCATCTCGTGACTATTTGTCCATGTTAGTGGTGCAAGTCGTCAATGTTGTTACATAATTGATTACTGACAAGCTTGATAGTTTAGAGAAATATCTCTGTGGTGGAGCTTTCAAAGACAGACGAATCGTGACCATATGCCAGCCACATTGACCCAGATGGCACCGTGGATAACGTGGCACGCAAGACAGAAAGTGCTCTAGACCCCAACATCAAATTCCTCGGGGATATATTGAAGAGTGATAATAGAAAAGCCACGTAGATCGATCCCAGTGCGAACACCAACACATGAAGTCGTTACACTGAATCATGTTGAGGAATGTTCAACTCGAATATGGGTAATTTGGATCGTTTCCGGTAGTGTTGATGCTGCTGAAGACTTCTGGAACTCAAGACGAACAGTGGCTTGTCAGATCATACCCACACAACTATTCCATTCTCGTTCCGTGGTAACAATGTGATCAGTAATTACTCAACTTGCACCAACTCATGTGGCTTTCGCCATGGTATCAACCCCACTTTTCACAGCCCTATCCGCGGAGATATAAGCATAAACACACGTTACCGCTGTGATGGTCTAGAATCGGGTCCATTGACGAGCTATCAAAACAAGCTTTCAGCCACAAATGACGAGGTACCAGCTGCGAGGCACAAACATGGATTGCAGCCCTGACCTTGCCGTCATGTCTAGACAGGCCGGTGAACCTGGGGATTAACTTTACGTTGAAATCGGATCAACCACCCAACGATGCTCTCACATCACCGAAAACGTCGATTTGTACATCCTTACAAGTCAATTTGTTTTCATTAATCCCTAGTGCATGTGAGTGGCACGTGCCCAATCGCTATAAATGAGCTCTCAACAGTCCATTCGACATCAGCCAATGCCCATCAACGCAGTCACACACTCTCCACCAGCCAACAACACCACCACCCAACATTCACAACATGTACTTCCCAACCTTTGTCCTCATCCTCACAGCCGGGCTCCGAATGAGTCCTGTCGAAGCTGCCAAAGCGCCCAAGAACAGCACGGTCAAACTAGACAAGTGCGCGGTGACTGCCCTAACGACTGAGTTCTCGGCTGGCTTCAAGCAGCCGAACCCTCCTCAGATCAAGAGCGAGTTCACCACCAGCTTCGTCCAGCACAGATGGTGGGTTTTCCACATAGCCCCGGCCTACTTCTGACAGGAACGCAGGAACCAACGCACTTCGGTCATCGTCGCAGGATACCTTGAGAATTCCGGCTCTCAGGGCGTCATACGAGTTGACCAGGCTTACGACGGGTCCCTAACCTCCTCCGTCTATGACTACAATAACATGACAGACGACACTATGGTGGACCACACGATGAACACGTTCCAAAGCGGCGCAAGCTGCCCCAAAGTGTCTAGGGACTATGACGACATCACATTTCCGCTGTTCTCCAAGGATATGCTCATCAAAGGCGGCGCTGTGTTCACTGGGTCTGTGACGAGAGACTTTTCCGGCCGTGGCGTGGGTGTAAGTTTTACTCTGCTGGTATTCATGTTACAAAGTCTGACGTTGCTTTTAGTGGAATATCATCTATGAGGGTCGGATGCCACTGACTGTTTATGTCAATCCTTGCAACGCTATTATAGGATATGATTACTTCTTGCGGGATGAACGGACCAGAGTGGTTACCGAGTTCTTTAATACCAACATAACTACCAATCAGCGAGATATTTTGGCAGAAGTTGCGCTGCCTGCAGTCTTTAACTAGTGTAGATAGTGTAATTATACATGATTCAAGGATATCGACTTGTTTATATATGTGTTTGTGTGTGTGTGTGTGCATGTTACACTTGTTTGAGACCACCTGTTTTGTTTGGATATTGCGGTTCATCGCAACAGCTGTATGACCTGTTGACTCGATTTTAAGGTTAATGCTTTCTCTCTGGCTTTTTCATGGCGCTCTTTATTAGACTGTAGTGAGATAGAACACCATCGTTATGTCACTCTGTGCGGCTACATCGCGAACTCTATATGTATATCATTGTCTGCTATTCATACATCCATCAAATACTTAACATTCAACACTCACCCCGCTAAAACTTGCAATACTACTTACAGTGGCAGTAATTGCAGCATCCACTTGAGCATCTAAGGCTCCTGTAGCAGAGGCGCTCAATACATTGTTATCCGTCAGGCCACCAGCGTCTGTAGTAGTTGCTGCTGGCGCCGAAGAAGCAGTTACACCTGACATGCCCCATGCTAAAACTTGTTAGCTTACAATCCTATTCTCTATTCCGTGTTTCTCAGAGATTTACCTTGACTGCCGAGATTGATGGCTACTTTTGTAAATATGATGATTGACATTATTGGAGAAATGCATTTATTAATGCAGAACCCCAGTACTAGCTTATGTGCTCGGCGCCTGAGCTCCCGCTCGATCAGAACGGAGACGAAAAACCAGCAAGAGGGCAACTGGCCGATGACAAGCATCGGGATGAGTTTCAAGACCGGCACTCCGTGGCTGATCCGTCTGAGGAACATGATCGTATTGAGAACTCGGTAGTAGACAAGGCTTAACCGAACCACCTCAATAGTCGCTGCTATCCTTGTAACCAGGATCATTCTTTCACCTCCGAGATAGAAGTAATTGTTGAAGTAGGCGTTTGATCCCCATCTGCGCCGCTGGCTGAGATAATGCTGTATGGACTGGGGAGCGACTGTTTCGCTCACGGCGTCAGGGACAAAGAGCGTGTGCAAGTGCTTCCCCTGAGAAAGCATCGAATAGGTCAGTCTTCTGTCTGTTCCCTGTGTTGAACCAGTCAGCTCAGAGCATATGATAGATCGAATGTCGTAAGAAATCAAGGTTCAACTCACAAGATACTGCACTTGATGTGAGAGCACCAAAGCCCCCGTGATGGGCTCTGCATACTTTTGGATAGCCCCTCCCATCTCTTCCCTAACAGATATCATGGTGATACAGCCTGGCAGGCATGTGACCTTTCCAATGTAGTGTTCTGCTCTTCTGCGAACGTATTGGCCAAAGGTGTACTGGAGCTGTTAGCCTGACGCGATCAATTCTCTTTAGAAATCCTCTTCGCATACCTGGAATTGCTGGTAAAGATTCCAAACGGACCATTCGTATCCTGGCTCCAACTCCACAAGAACAAGGCCGCAGGCGGCAATGGCATTCTTGTTGCGGCACAGGGCGTTTGCAAGCTTGGCTAATGCGCCCTTGTGGATCGTGGAGTCTGCGTCGGTGCAGAAGACCATATCAAAGCCTTGAAACTGGTCAGTTTCCGGCAGTAGAGACGGTAAGATGTGAGTCCATATCTCTTCTCTGAGGAGCTTTGTGTAAATCGGCGCATTGGGGCGGATGCAATTGAACAGATCATGACACAGGATAAGAGAGTCCTTCTTGCCACCATTCTTGAGCTTTTCGAGGACAATAACGGGAACGTCTTCCATATAGCCAGCAATTATCCGCAATATTCCCCTTTTCCACTTGAAGGATATGTATGCTCTCTCGAGTTGGGTGATGACCCGCGTCATATTCCCTCGGATATCTCGGGGCTGTCCGTCAAGTATCACCACCATAACCTGCCGATGAGGTTCTGTGCCGTTGTCACGAAGAGAAAATATGGTCTTGACGATTTGTTCTTCGCTTTCTGAGTATGCCGGTATCAGGGATAATATCCAGCGCTGTGTGATGGGGTCTGGGGGCCGTAGTGTCTGGTGCACCTTGGTAAATATAAGGCCCACGGGGGATATGATGGAGGAAAGAAAATCTTTACTCTTGATGAAGTATATTATCGCTAGAGCAACCTTGGACTCCTTTCCTAGTATCGCGGTGATGGCCAGGATGATGTTGAGCAGGAGGATAGCGCCGAGGAAGATGATGCGCTGCTTGGTAAGGTCTCGTCGACTGAGGACTCGAGCTGGGTCAACGGGATCATCAACCTCAGGATATCCTGAAGTTTCAACTGTGAGTCCACGGCTACCAAGCATCTCAGCCTTGTCTGGCTGTGGGATATTCTCCATGAGGTCATTACCGCCTACTCCCTGGGCCTTATCCCTAGCATCAAGGTGTTTTTCTATCCCACTACCGAGGCAATGTTCTCCCCTGCCAGGAACAGGTTGTTGGTTTCCGTTTGTACAAAGACTGTCGGTGGTCGCTGCTGTGACTTCGCCAGCCTTGGGGAGCATCTTTGCTGACACCAGTTTGGAAAGCCACCGGATGTCGGCAGAGAACAGGAGATAAGATCAGAACACAAGTTGGGCTTGAGAACAGGCCACGGGTGATTGCAGGGCGTCGGCCGCAGGAAGCAGACGTGACGATCTTGGTTGTCCCCTTGGATTGATTAGTGAACTTGGCTGTGATCATGCCTCCCTCCATCTGTCAGCATTGGACTAACGCCATCACTGCCTTTGTCAGTTCTGGACTCGGTACTATGTACCCCGCTCGAATGGTACCTGTTCCTGGCCTCCGCAAGATCCGTCCTCTGTTGTAAGACGCAGGAACTCGGATCCAAACAAAGATGCCTTGTTTCCATGATGCGTCGAGGTGGAGGGTGCGCCATGTGGGAGTCTAGAAGCTGTTTTAGCTCGTCGTCTTGTTTGTTCAAAAATGATGCTATTGCCATTTTCGCAATGCATTCCAGTCCATGATATCATGTTGGTGTTTCTTGATCGAAGGTTAGTTTCCCAAGCCTAACCTGTTTTGTACGCCGTTTATTTCCAGGACATCACCGGAATAAGGATGAGAAAGGTCTAGACCATGTCGCGGGAGATCTTCTAGCTTGTAGATGATCTTTCTGGAAACATTGCGCGGAGACGATCAAAGCCTCTTGTGCGACGATGCAGGTGAGTTGGATAGTATATATAGCCTCGTTGTTTACGACAATAATCCTCAATCCGAGCAGATTTATCAAGTCAGACATCAACTCCATCCATTCAGGTTCAGTTCTTCATCTCGTCACATCTCCATCAATTAAGTTTCACCAACATGCCGCACAAGATTGAGCAGCCTTCCCTAGAGGGCAACCAAGTCTTGGCCGCCAAACAAGACATCCTCGTTGCCGTCATCGGCATTGGATTCGTAGGCACTGGACTAGTGTCTACATTTTCCACTGCCTATTCGGTTCTCGGGTTCGATGTTAGCCAGAAGCGAGTTGCAGAAGTAGCTCGCGAGTTTTATACTCGGCCCAACACCCGCTTCACGACCCAAGAGTCAGATCTCGGTCAGGCAACCCACTTCTTGATCTCCGTCCCTACTCTTCTCCTGCCCGACCAGTCTGTTGATCTCTCCTACATCAAGAGTGCCCTTGACGTGATCCGACGCTGGGCAAAGCCGCAGTCGACGATTGTGGTTGAAAGCTCAGTGGCCGTGGGGATGACGCGGAAACTACTTGGACCTCTCGCCTTGTCAAATGGCTACTTTGTTGGCATGTCTCCCGAGGTTAGTAAGCTCACTTGACTCATTACTTGAGTGAAACTAATCGGCCATCTAGCGTATTGATCCTGGTCGCACCGAGCCGCCTATGCATTCTATCCCCAAGGTAGTCTCTGGGCTTGACGATATATTCCCCGGGTCATTGAACTCCATTACCAAGCTGTACCAACGCGTGTTTGACCAGGTCATACCTGTTTCAAGCCCAGAAGTAGCAGAAATGACAAAACTCTACGAAAACTGTCAGCGAATGATGGGGATAGCATTTGCCAACGAGATGGCAGACGCATGCGTTAGCCATAACATCAATCCCTTTGAAGTATGCAGGGCCGCATCAACCAAGCCATTCGGTTACATGCCATTTTCTCCAAGTCTGGGAGTCGGCGGTCATTGCATCCCCGTCAACCCATACTATCTCCTCCTCAACAACGAGTTTCCGTTGTTGCAACAGGCAGCAGAGAGGATGCATCAGCGACCCAAACGAATAGCCTATCGCATTCTGGCCGAGCTGTATGCAGATGAACACCAGATCGGCTCTGAGATCCTCGTGCCAAAGCGCGTGCTTATCGTCGGCATAGGGTTCAAGGCCGGCCAGTCGCATCTCGTGAATTCGCCCGGCCTTGCGCTGGCTTCGGAGCTCCAGCGCTTGGCTCAGGTGGATGTCATGTTTGCCGACAGTCTTGTGAGCCAGTCGCAGGTCCCCCATATTGAGAAGTTGCCCGAAGAGAGTTGGAATAAAGAGTGTTTGGGGGAGTTTGACATGATTGTTGTGGCTTTTCGACAGGTCGCGACGGAGTTGGGAGTTTTGGAGGGTCTGCGTGGAGTCAAGGTGCAGATGTGGTGCGACTAACTTAGCTTGGTTAGATGTGAGACTTTCATGTGGTTAACAATATATGTACAGATACTTTTCACTGATTGAACCCCTCAGTGCCCCCGGATACACCCTCTAACCTCCCCTGGAAGCGGAGTCTGTCTTACTGAGACCAGCAATAGCCACTTTGGAGCATGAACAAAGAGAAATTAATTACAATCTACCCATTACCTACATCCACCATTACATCATCTCATCCCAATCACCTCACTACAGCTATCAATTGCCTACTCGTCCCAAGTAATCTTCATACTAGTAGGGAACGGCCAAATACTTCCCCAATCCTCCGTCATATAGACAAAGAAACCCCCCGGTCTCGGAACCTTCTTCAACTCACCCTGCGCACCCGGAACCCTCCTAACACCCTTCTTCCTAAACACCGCCCTAAACAGCTCCGTGAGCGCAACCTGGCTGATGTCCCTACCAAGACAGGCGTGCGGGCCGACGCCGTAGTGGATGTACTTGTCCAGCGGACGCTTGGGGTCCACGACGCCAGGGTTGGGGAAGATCTTGGGGTCCTGGGCGGCTTGCACGAAGGAGACGAAGACGCGGTCGCCGGCGTTGACGGGGATGCTACGCCCGTCGTCTTCGTGGATCGTGTCGGGGCCGGTGGCTTCGCGGTAGAGACCGAATGTTCCGGCCATGCGGATGCCTTCCATTGCGTAGCCGAGGAGCAGAGCGTCTGTATCGTCGCCTGTTTCGAGGGCGGCGATACGGGCTAGTTCGGGGCGGTATTTCTCACCTGCTGGGGAGAGATACCAGTCCAGTGTTTGCGCAAACTGACTCATTAGCACTCATTCACTCCTTGGTTGAAGACACGGGTCTTTGACTTACCACTTGAGCCTGGTTGGGCACCATAGCACCAGCTGTCGGCAGGATCTGACTCCAGACAATATCCTCCGTGCTCAACCCCGCCTTCTTCAACCCCTTCGCCATGTTCTCACCATACCTCGCCAGCGGATCATCATTCTTATCCGGCTTACTAGTAAACAGTCCCTTGACGCCAATGCTGTTCGCCAACTTGACATTCATCTCAATAATACCGCCAAGTTTCTGCGCAACCTCCCTCGCACCCTGTCTGAGCGGGAAACTCTTGGCCGGATCAATGTCAAAAAAGATACACACAAAGATCACAGCGAGAATCATGTACAGCTCCTGCTCAGAGAACACACCCTTTGGATTCTCGCTCGTCTTGAGCGGCAGGTTAAACATCCTCGCGACAAAGTGCGTGTGCGCAACGTTACCCACGTCTCGTACGATATCAACCTGCGTCTTCCCGGCAAGTTGATACGACTTCTCGGCGAGTAACTTCTCAGCAGTCGTAGCGTAAAACGACTTTACTGCATTGCGCCACGTGTCGTTGTACAGGAGCTTACCCATGCACTTGCGCTGCTGGGCGTGAAGCTGTGTATCGCCCGAGAGCATGAAGCGACCGCCTGCTTCGCCCATGAGGTGCTTGAGGCCTTCTTCCCAGCAGACGCGGTACTTCTGCTGATCCTCTAGGATGTACTTTGCCGCGTTGTACCCGATGATGTTGATGCGAGTGGCTGTGGGTTCAGGACGGGAAAAGTCAAAGCGGTCTACGCGCTTGATGTCTGTGAGGATCTTTTTGTTCTCCGAGGGGATCACCATGGGATAGTGCGCGTAGACGGAGTTGCCCTTGAAGTGCTGGGGGAATGCGCGCAGGAAGAGCTTGTAGAAGACGCAGCCGTGGTTGACCTTGAGATCGTAGTCGACTTCCTTGTAGCCCCAGTTCGTCAGGTGGCGCGGGTTATAGTCGGTGGTGTAGTACCTATCACCTCTGACCAGCGCGACGGCATCGGAGAGGACGACTCGGGAGATTGTGTATGTGGGTGCGATGCCGACACCTGGAACCATGGGAGTCTTTGCTTCCTCGGCGACGATACCGGGATACAACTCGACGTAGTCAGGGTGCTGATACAGATTGCGCAGAGCATCAGCAACGGAGGGATCAGAGTTGATGTCCTCAAACGTCTCATACGCCTTCAAGCCGAAATGCTTCCTAAACTCATTCAGGCCTGCCAAGTTCCACTTCCTCCCACGCATGATACCCAACATCTCAATGGGCTTCATGATACGTGGGACATTACGCCCACCAAACGCACCGCCAGGTTGTTCAATAGCCGTAGCCAGTGCCTCAACAAGCTCGTCATCGTTGAACTTGCCATCAGGGCCTCTCTTGAAGCCGCCAAACGTTCTCTCGCTCGGCTCATCAGCGACACTCGCCTCAAACGCTTTGAGCGCCTTCATCATAGTCTGCAGATTCATAGGCCCGTAGTTCTCACCAAGAAGCTCAGTGTAGAAATCCTGAACCCACTTGTCGTCCATCTCCGAGAGACACGAGTGCCAGCGATAGCAAAGGTTGAACTCAGCAGACACAACGTTTCCGGTGCCGCTCTCAGATAAGTCCTTTGTACCAACGCTAACGCCCATTTCCTGTCGCGGATCGAGAGTCCACGTGGTATCAACCCTGTTCAGATTGATGATGTTTCTCACGTAGTCAATAAGCGTGATGTTGATGTACAGCCCAGAGGTAACAAGTCTCGCAGTCTCAAAGAGCTCCGTGTCGCGCTTCTTCCATGCAGCTTCTGCAGCTTCGGGGGATAAATGCTCAGCTGGCTTGGAGAAGCGACCGCCCTCGTTGATGTCTGCGAGGTTTGTGGCGACATGGTTGTGAAAGCGGTTGAACATGATGAGGAGGATAGGAACACCGGGTGGATTACCGATGAGACGCTTATCAGCGAAACAATCAGGCTTCAATTGACCGTCTTTGAAGGTTCGGATTGAGTCGCGGTCTTTTTCGGTTGAGCCGTAGAGAGGAGCGAGGTCGAGATAGGAGGAGGAGTCGTTCTGGTTAGGGTCTTGGAGGTTTGTCCTGAAGAGGTCTGCGAATGTTGGTCAATTGATGAGACATGATGTGAAGTGAGGGAGCTTACCGTGAATGATGATAGTGGCCCAATACCAAAGAATACTCGACACGTTATTCGGATTCTTTCTAAAAGCATCTCTCGCAAAGACACTTTCGAAGATAGCCTCAGGATCAGGCTGCGCACCGAGACTCATGCCCTTTGGACGAACAGTTCTAGAGTAGGGAGTTCTCGCGGCGCCCAATTGAGGAAGATACGGGTTCTACATCGTCAGTACCAAGCCTCAATGCGATCAGTAGATGAATAGGGAGTGTAGACTTACATTGTTGGACCCATCAGGCTGTCGGAAGCGAAACTTGTCTCCCATGTACAGCATAGGCGGATGATCAATCGAGTTCCAAAGCTGCGAGATGAAACTATTCGTCAAAGACTCCTGAACCTTGGAGTGATCGCTCAGATTAGCGACGAGCTGAATCGTACGCTCCATGATCATTGTCTTGTCATCCTGTTGAGTTTCACCCTTGACTTTGGCCTTGACGATCTCGAGGAGTGTCTTGAGATCTACTTTGGTCAGCCTCACCAAACACTCTACCTGTCCAACACTACACCAAGGTCGATGGGACGGTGAACATACCTCTTCCACGGAGACGTCGAATATCCTGCTTCAAACCCGGTCTGTTCTCCACAACGCGATACGAGCCATCGCCCATCTCCTTCGGGAGCGGTCGTTTGCTCGCGATGCGGAGTTGCTTGAAGCTCTTGACGATACCATCTTTCTTGTCTCCATTGGGCAGAGGCTTAGCTTCAGATTTGGTAGATGACGAAGCAGGAGAAGCTCTCTTCTCGTAGCCGTTTGTAGCCACGCCGTTCTTGTGTTCCGCCATGATTGCAGTATAGCTTCAGACAAAAGACACCAGATGTGAAGCTTTGAAACAAAACACCAGAGAGTGAGAAGCAAGCTGTGAGAGGGGAGCGGGGAGCTGGGAGGGTGGACGTACGCCTCTTTATCTTGTCTCTCCTCTCCAGCACATGCAAGCGACACAGTATGTACAGAGATCATGCAAGCTACCCAGACACGGCATTCCCAAACCTCCGCTCACCCCATGAACCAATAGATACACAGGTTGACAAACCAGATGTCGTGGAACGAGACCTACGCGGAGCCGGACGCCCTCCTAGCTCCAAAAGAAGGGCAATCACCCTTGGACATCCATGGATCTACAGCGCTATTCGTGACGAGAGGATTTGTAAGTGAGTGTAGATCTCTCCGCCGTTTCTGAGATCTTTGTCTTGCTTCCGAGACATAATGTCAATGCACATGCAGCTGTACCCACGTTAACCACAGTAATCTCTCTCAGGGTTATTGACATTGATGCTCGCATGATGTCGTGGCTTCAGCTCTCACAGCCCAATTCTTCCCAACCTCATGAGCTCTTAAGCTTACTACCAGTTTGCCAACCATGAGCTACGAGCGCCAGCCAAAATCGATAGCGGACCGAGCCGGGCTAAGCTGAGCCCGTCCCAATACGGCAGAACTCGACAGGGCTGATCGACCCACGGACGGCATTTCTAGGCCCTAAGCCTTTTTAGCGTGGTCCCTCTTCAACTGAGACACTTGATAATCAGCACCGCGTGAGTGGTCACTTGTGCAGAGCTGAAAGTCCTCTTTGGGAAAAGGGTGCGGAGGTGGGAGAGACAAAATGATCGTGGTTTATTCTGTTTGGAGGGTTGATATTGATTGTCTTGGTACTCCGTACGGTTCCCTTGCTTGACTCTCCTCTCCCTATGGGGAGATCTTAACTCAGCCTTGAGACAAGGAAGAAATATTGACAGCCATTGAGACAAGTGATAGCATCAGCTCATTTGCAGCAGAGACATCACCCTCTGTGAGTCTGTCGATCCCTCACCACTCACCCGGTCCCTCACCCAAGCTTCCCTCTTTCAGCTCGCCGATCCCTACCCCCAACGTCAATCTTACACCCTTTTCGACATCCTCATTATCGGATCGTCCCCCCAGCCCAAGAAACACGTCCCCACTCCTCCCAAGATCCAATCTTAATCCCTAGATCTCCTTCTACACAGCGGGATAAAGATCGACCCAACATCCACTTCGGGCAGGGTGCAGATCTACATCGCTTACAAGTACTCATACTGTGACGTTCGTACTGTGCGGTAGGGAAACACCTTATTGATCCTCTCGCTGTGTACCCCAGGCCTCAAATGCAGTTCTCGCTGGAATCAGTCACTGAGGTTGTACAATAGCGGTTCGTGATACCCTTTGTATTACCTCACATAACTCCATTGCTATGTACGCTATGCTATGCATGCTCTATTTCGTCCTTAGGTCGTGTACATAAAAGTCAAGCTTATCGCTCTCATAAACATGACCCTTCGGCTGTCCCGCGCCCCGATAAATATTGTCAATCGAGTGCTGATGAAACGTATCCTGATGATTACAATTGAGAATATGATCCAGCCCCGGCGGGTGCGTCAATCGAAAGATGCCATACCTAGAAATTCGTCAGTGTCTTTCTTCACATCTCACATTGATCGCGTGACGTACGATGGCTGAAACTTTGGCGCGCAAACAATCGCAACGCTCTCAGGCATCATAACCTGGTACCCAGCATGCGTGTGCAAATCCCTCGAGCTCATAAAACACGTCTGTGTCGGATGCGTGTGAATCCACCCCAGTAGCAGCAAATCCTCCTTCATGCAGTAATCAAACATGACCTCCTCGTTCTCCGTCTCGCACGTATCCGACGTACACTTCTGATCGGGGATCAAGAGACACCGCACGAATAGGGCATTGTTGATCGGTGTTCCGCACAGCATGCCGCACATTTCGAGCCCGCGACGGGTGTTGTCCGCTGCGATGTCGAGGAATTTCTGGCGTAGGTTCTTTGGGAGGAAGAGCGAGCGTATTGGATCACCGTTCTCGAGGTATGCGCCTGGTTTAAAGGTGAGACGTTCTTTTTTCGGGAGAGTTGGGGGCGTGTCGAGG
>JABSTL010000159.1:0-34418 GCA_013759095.1 Fusarium sp. NRRL 29148
AGAGGCTGGCAGGCTGGTCTTCCCGCCCAGGGGTTAATGCCTCTTATTGGTTGGTGCAACTCTTACCAAACTCTTCCTGACGCCCAGTGGCAGGGGATCCTCAGCCAGTGCAACATACCATTGGTGGCATGGAATGCCCATTTCAGAGTCCTCGGGCATTGTGAAATGTTACGGAGTACAGGAGGGCAGCAATAGCACCCACTGGACTACCTCCACTCGAATCAGGGATGCTTGCTAGGTCTGTTCTAAAAGAGGCGCGCGGCCCGTGCATCTACCCTGGGCTTGAATGAATTAAAATAGGGGCAACCACTTGAAGATCACAAGTTCGTCACTATTATCAGTCAAGCGAAGACGTTATATAGGTTCGGGATATTATATAAACGTTGAGTGCTCCGTACTGAGTTATCAATATCAATGCCATTATGGAAGAAACGTTGTTGTTGGCATGGTATTCAGGTATCGCATCTGCAGGAAACTGGAGGCTTTCATAAGACATGCATGGCAGTAATGCAATGGATATCTCACATACTTGGTAGGGTTAAGTAGGCAAATATCTGTGCAAGTACAATGCCAGACCACACTCTTTAGAATTCGCACCTCTGGCAAGCCCGTCGAGTCGAATATCATAAGGCACCAGTAGATAGATATGAGCAAATAATACGAGAATTGAACTTCGTGTGGAAGTGCTTGGGTTGTGTGCCCGTCTGTGTTTCGCTTCGTTCCTTTGTCATACAATACCACACACGTTGGCCTACATACGTGGACCGTAGTATCTGATGTTGAGAGTCAAAGGGTATCACTGATAATGACGCTCATGACCAGCCTAACCTGGATCTATTTTGGACAGAATCGCCCATCAATTGGCCACGTCTGCTTCGACACTTCTATCCAGTCTAGCCAGTCTACCAATGTCCCGTCGCCAATTGTTGTAGTAAGAGTGCTCGCTGGGCTGGCTGGGGTTCTAGGCTAAATCCACAAGTCTCGATATGAAACGCGCTATTGCGCACCCAACCTGAGGACCCCAGTCCCCTATCGGGGCTAATGAGAGCTTGAATTCTTTTCACCTGCCCTTCTCGAATTACTCGCATGAACCTGCATAGGTATTTTCTCTCGTGTACGATTTCAGCAAAGACGGTCTTGCTGAGAGCCGTGTGTGAACATATTGATTAAATTGAGACATACAAATCGGCGTGTACCTTGTGGATTAATTGTTAATACTCATTGTCCTTTCAGATGACAGTATCCTCCAATGTGTATAGAGCCTGGCGATACTCCCTAACACCGTACTCCGTACTATGATCTTGCTTCATCTTCAAGGGATGGAGCAGTCGTTGGACGGAGCCGATTGCAATTGTCTATTTGAACATTGAAAACATCCATGCGTCTAGTGCTTGCTATAGCACCGGTAACTTCTAATCTCCTCGCTGCCTAGTAACTAAAGCATACCAAGTATGTATTGCTTGTTTTCCTAGTCACGTAATCTTACTTTCTTCGATATTCGCAAGATGGCGTGATGTAATGGTTAAGGTGCCTTAGTTTATTATCGGCATGGCGTTGTATATACATGCAATTGTCAAAATAGATACCTAAGGTAAACCCGCGTGGCTACCTAGTCTCTGGTGTTTTCCTCTCTGGATAATACCATCATTACTCCTACCTAGTCACTCTTCTCATATTACTCCGTACTAACTTAACTACCTATTAGTAGGGTCGGTTTGCACCTTTGCAGTCATCAATACACCAAGAATACCAGGCACCTCAGTGACCAGGCAGATAGGAATGGACTAAGTTACAGGTGAGGGTGAATAACGTAGCATTGATGGGCTCTCTCCTTCTATCTAAGAGTTTAGTAGCCAACAATAACTTCCTAACTAAGGTACTAATGTTACGAATGAACCGTCACCTGTACGGAGTAACCGCTACATATGTTGCATTCCGGTGGGGCAAATTTCATGTATGTATAAAGTGCATTCAGTAGATCATCCCAACGAAACAGTTAAATCTTGAGGTATAGCCATGGATTCTACTAATTAACAAATCGTAGACTAGGAGACCACTCAATGGTGACGGTTCCTCACTCCGTTGAGTATGTTAGCAAGAGACACAATTAATTCAGACATTAGGTATATACTTGAATACTCTTCGCCTGAAACCAATCCTCATGTAACCATTGGCACCCAGGTCAATGTTACCCTATACTGTCTATGGGGAATCAAAAAACAAACCTCAAGTTGAAAGTGATACACATCATAACTGTTAGTTGCTAGAATGGGTGACTAAGTCTGTATTCAATGCTTCGCGATACTTCCTCCATACGTAGAAACGCGAGTATGAGCTGCCCTGTCAGGTATCAGAACATGATTGCAGCCGAAAAATGACCCATGATATAACTCTGAACAGGTTGTTATCCGTTCACGATATGTTAGATGGTTAGATGGTTAGATTGAAGAGAACATATAGACACAACGTCTTCATTCTGTGACGGTATTTCATTATAATTTATGCAAACTGCCTCCCTTTTCTCCCCATATAAGAAGTCTTCCTGGACCCGAATCTTAAATAGTACCGCCTATAACCATGTATGATGCAAATATCCGCATGGACCAATGAACTCCAACAGTGCTGCAAACCATCGCTGTTAATCTAATTTCTACCCACTCCTTTTGATATGACTGTCCATTCTTTCCCCATTCTTGTGAGAACCCTAAACACACTGCGTGTTTCCGTATCGTCCTGCCGTAGTTGGGTCCAAAGCTTCGACGCTTGGCCGGCCATCCTATGAGCCAACCACCGTAGCAAAAGCCTCAGCTGGAAGTTGTGACTGGAATTTGTTAGTCTTCCGTACCCAATTTCATAATAAATGAGACCCATACCTTCTTCTCGTTAAATATCACCAAAGCCTGGTCAAATTCCCAATTCACTTGGGTAAGACACATCTCGGAGTACTGGTGTGTCATGCCAGTTTGCTTGCATAACTCGGCGATCATTGCTTGGCGTTGATCGGCTGGTGCCGTAGTAGGAATTGAGGCAGGCGCTGCGAACACGTTGGGGAGTAGACTATACGTTCGAAGCGACAGCATGTCGCTAACGACTCGGATAACCCCCTGCCCCGGTTTTCCGGGTCCAAGGACGAACGTACGGGAGAAGCTTCGCTTTCCCGTAGCATTGGTGTTGGGGTCTTGCTCCTCGAACTCACCGTGCACTGCCACTATCAAGCCATCAACGCCTCCGGAGCTCTGGCCGCTGGGATCAACAAGTCCCTGCAAAGGGTGGCAATCCATGATGTACTTGTTGATCTCCACTTTGATATCAGGATGTCGAGTGAGGGGAAGGGTCTTCCAAGCATCCTGAATGCTGGCGGTGCCACGGAAGAGTCGTTGGATGCGAGGGTTCGGCATGGTGATTTTAGTCAAATTCCGCGATAGCTTGATATACGAAGCCCAAGACATGGGTGCAGCAGCGTTGGGATCCGGAGCTGCTCGTGTGTCAACCGATATAGAAAATCGACTGTCTTCGTCGTATAGTCTTAACGCTAGGCCAGGTCGGTCGCTGTCATATGCCGCAAAGAATTCCAAGAGGAAGTTTTCGCCAATACCACCGACATCCCTGAAGTCAGGACCGTTCTGGGGAATTGGCTTGGGTCTGAGGGCAGCCTCCTGCTCAGCAATCTGCTCCGGGGTGCGTAGTTGGGTACCGTTAATGTTCTGCAGCCTGGGAAACCATTCCAGAAGGGTTGATGGGTAGCTCGGATCTGTGGTTTCGATGGGATTCCCTGTCATAAATAGGGTTTCGAGGTACTTGAACTTGCCCTTCCATGGTTGGAGTGCTTGCATTGAAGCCACCTGGTTGCCACTCATGTCGAGATTTTTCAAACGAGGAAAAGTTGTAGCAACGACTTCCACTTGGCCAACATCATCGATATTATTGTTTGCCAGACTGATGCTCTCGATTGCATCTTGTTTCTCCTTATCTGTCTTGAAAAGACTCTCGCAGACAGCCATGAGTCCCCTGAAAGTCTTCAGAGCACGCTCTCGACTCTCAAACATACCCAAAGTGACGAGGTTTGCATCCGAAGCAAGGGCATCCAAATTGAGGAGCTTGTTGGCGCCAAGGTATCGAGAACTTAGAATTTCCTGAAGTTTGGTACGGAGCTCTAAAGTAGTCTTGGATTCGATTGCCGTGCCCCTGTCCGGTACTTCGTCCACTTCGACGACCTCCAAAGGCGCACCAGCAAACGTGAATGTGTTGAGCTTGATTAATTCGGAAGCATCCTCCCCAGTCGCTCCTATGTATACGTAATCACCGACTGTATGGTGCTACAGTGAGTTAGCAGGCGTTGTTGAATAGCGTCAGCTGAGGTGCGGGAGTGTATAGTTATATAGCAGGATGCATGGTAGATCGATAAATAGTTCTCCGAATCTCGCATAGCCGAGTCGCATGTTCCGCACCTGAAGCCCTGTCAATGACGATACATACCTTTTTTATGGCGACTTTTCGCTTCGATCCAGTTCTGAATGAACCAGCTTTTCTCTCCATAAAGCCAAGGAGGTCATTGACACCTCCTCCAGCATTGCTGGCTGCTTTGCTTTCTTTCAAACCACCAACTCGTAGAACCGTCAGGCCTGTCATGTCTTGGGATCGAGTCTTTGGACCCTTGCCAGAGGAAGCACTTGAAATACGAGAGGCAAGGGATGCAGCGGTGCCGTTACTCAAATGCTTCAGCACATTTTGGGCATTTTTGGACGGGCCGCCACGTGTTGAAGTTCGAGTACTGGACCGAGTAGGTTTGACGTCGGCAGTGGTAGCCTTCTTAGCACGTCGACCGGCACTGTCCATATCCAAATCGCCATCGCCATCAACACGACCAGCCTTGCGCTTCTGAATTCCACCTCTGGAGGTGGTAGCTGGCTTGCGCGCATTGCGAGTCTCGCGTGCGCTGGTATTCTGACGACCTCGAGGCGCCATAGTGGTAGGTGGTGATTCGAGATAGTGACAGTAGAGTGTTTTTTTCCCTCTTTTACTTTTTTTTGTTTTTTTGGAGGGTAGTCTTGCTCGTAGTTTTTGTGGGTTTTGCTCCTCCCCTTTTTCGTATGTGGTTTTTATTTTATTTTATATCGTGGTATCAGAAGCGCAGATTGTTGCAGTTATGAATTTGTGAGAGCCGTTTGGTGATCTCACAACCTCAAATGCTGAACGTGATCGAGTTCGTGGTTGAGGAAGGGGCCAGAGCTGGTCAGAGATGCAGCGGATGATAATCCAAGCCTCAAGCCGTCAAGCGCAATGCCTTCAGATGGTGGTCGCAATCTGAAGATGGTTTACACCAACGCAGCGATAAGCGCGAGTAGGTCGGTCGAGATTCGTGCGACTGTGTAGCGTATTGAGTTGAAACGAACAAGACGCGACGATTCGCTGGCGACGTGAGAGCAAGAGCCGAAGCCTTGTGACAAAGATTTGCACAAGCTCCGCGATGTTTGTGATGCAGAGACGAGGCAATACGTGAGGAAAAAGGGAAAAAGTTGTAGAAGACAAAGAAGTTCTCTTCGCGAAGCAAGCTGTGACGTTTTACAAAAGCCCCACTAACCTGGGCGAGCATGAAGGCACTCGACCAGGCAGCCTCACTACCTGATTTGGCCTAGGTAATTAATTACCTTTAGCGGTTGACTTGCCAGAAAGCCAAACGGCATAAATTCGGAACCTGAATGGAAACAAGGATCCTAGGTTCTCTTTGCTGGAATAAGCTCTCAGCCACAAGTCTCAACTGCAAACAACACTTCTAGCTCACAATCAATACCATGATGACTGACCAATTGCTATAGCATAAAGCTGAGAAAACAAGGATCCATTGACTGCCTTTACAGAGATACCAAGTTGGTATCTACTTTGCTTCACATGTAAATAGCAAAAAGCAAGAGCTTCTGAAGGAAGTACGAGAAAGATTTTGCGTACACCTCAAGGGTTTATAAACACTGCGCATTGATGGCCTGGCGATGTATTTTCCAGCTACTTCCTAGGTAGGTATATGATACCTACTAGCCAACCTACTGGGTATCTACCTGCTAACTTTAAGTTGAATATCGCCAAAGCTGGAAACTCAGATAAGCCTTGAATCACGTGACATCGCGTTTTCACCCAGCGCGACCCAGACATGGGCAACGCGCCCTTGCCTTCGTTAGCTAAATCAATCATCTGCATGTGCCTGGTTTTGTCACGGAAGAACTATCAAGAGGAAAAAACAGCCTCATAGTCCAGAATGTTTTAATTATTGATTCAAATCAATCCATACCCGAGAAGCCGCGCGTCACTACACTTATTCGCCACGATGGACAGTGACGAGTTCGACGATGACATCGCTGATGAGGATTTCATTACCGCTCTTGATCAAGTCTCGTCTTCTATGAACAGACAAGGCAACACAAAAGCTTTAAGTGCAGTAGTATCGCAGCCCTCAAACAAACCAAACTCTGCAGCTGTGGCAGCTTTGGAATTGGAGGATCTGCCCTCAGATGCATTCTCATCCCCAGAACCACAGTCGAGATCGAATGTGTCTGTAGCAGCCTCGGTTGGTCAGGCCCCTCGAACAGGGTTCAATCGAACAAGTTCCGGAAATTGGCGTCAGACGACTCTTTTTGGCGGCTCGCTATCAAGCGATGGCCCGCAACCTTCGCAGCCAGCAGCGGCGACGAGAGTGTTCCGCGTCGATCTTCCTCGAGAAGAACCAACTCACCATGAAGTCGACACTGAGGCTATGCAGACATGGGTTTATCCCACCAACTTGGGCGCTATTCGAAACTACCAATTCAGTATCGTCAAAAACAGTTTGTTTAACAACACCCTAGTAGCGTTGCCAACTGGTCTTGGGAAAACCTTTATTGCTGCAACCGTTATGCTCAACTTCTATCGATGGACCAAGAAAGCCAAGTTAGTATTCGTTGCTCCAACAAAGCCCCTTGTGGCACAACAAGTCGATGCTTGCTACAATATTGCGGGTATCCCACGCTCTGAAACAACACTGTTGACAGGCGATATCCCTCCAGCTCTCCGTGTTGATGAGTGGGAGTCACGTCGAGTCTTTTTCATGACTCCCCAGACGCTACTAAATGATATATCACACGGATATGCCGATCCGAAATCCATAGCTCTGTTGGTCATTGATGAGGCTCATCGTGCGGTTGGAGAGTATGCGTATGCCAAGGTCACCAAACTCATTCGACGATTCTCCAAGAGCTTCCGAGTACTAGCATTGACTGCCACCCCTGGCTCAAAAATCGAGACAGTACAAGAAGTCATTGACAACCTAGGCATATCTCACTGCGAAATACGCACAGAGGACTCAATAGACATTCGTCAGTATGTTCATCAGAGGAACATCGAACAGGTTGTCCTTGATCCGTCCGACGAAATGGTCCTAGTCAGCGAACTTTTCACCAAGGCCCTGAAACCGATGACAGATAAACTGAGCTCGCAAAATATCTGGTTTGGGCGAAGCCCGATGGCTATTACAGCATATGGATTGATGCAATCCCAAAGAGAATGGTTCGCTTCTCGAGGGAGGCATGCGAACCAGGGCGTACAACACATGATGCGAGCTGTCTTCAGCGTTCTTACCAGCATCGCACACTCGATAAAATTGCTAAACTTCCACGGTATTAAGCCTTTCTATGACAATCTTGTCGACTTGCGTAGCGAACAGGAAGACAAAGGAGAAAAGGGCTCCAAGTACAAGCGCCAACTGATTCAGGATTCTAATTTTCAGGAGATGATGGAAAGGATTTCCAAATGGCTTCGTACGGAAGGTTTCGTGGGACATCCCAAACTCACAGCCTTGGCCGATACTGTGTTGAATCACTTCATGGACCAGAGTGACAACTCGGCGACTCGTGTAATCGTGTTCAGTGAATACCGAGATTCTGCTGAAGATATTGTGCGCATGCTGAATAAACATCAACCTCTTATCAAGGCCAGTGTCTTCGTTGGACAGGCTGATGGCAAGAGAGGAGAAGGCATGAAGCAAGCACAGCAAATTGAGGCAATCAATAGGTTTAAGAGGGGTGACTTCAACGTGCTCGTTGCTACCTCAATCGGAGAAGAAGGATTGGACATCGGACAGGTCGATCTAATCGTATGCTATGATTCTTCGGCATCCCCAATTCGAATGCTGCAACGAATGGGAAGGACTGGCCGAAAACGAGCGGGTAACATCGTGCTGCTACTCATGCGTGGCAAGGAAGAGGATCAATTTGCCAAATCCAAAGACAACTACGAAAAGATGCAAACATTGATTTGCGAGGGAAGTCGGTTCAATTTTCGATTTGACCTCTCGACACGAATCGTTCCAAGAGGGGTTGTACCCGAGGTGGACAAACGACACGTTGACATTCCCATCGAAAACACACAGGACCAGTCATTGCCAGAGCCGAAAAAGCGTCGAGCACCGGCAGGAAAGAAGAAACCACCGAAAAAGTTCCATATGCCTGATGGAGTTGAAACAGGATTCCAGAGTGTGGCGAGCTTGTTAAAAATTGGTGGGAAAGCAAAGCAACAAAGCAACAAACACAACCCAGAGCTGGGTGATCTCGCCACCGTGCCAGAACTCAGCAAGGTATTGCTCGATGAAGAAGAGCTTAAAGAGCTCAACCGGGCATACCGCAACTTACCGTTCAATCATAGCATAATTGAGGAGACAGATATGCCTGATATGACAGCGTACCCAGAACTACAGAGGCAGCTCAGACCAGTATTTAAGTTAAAGCATGGGACACGCACCAAACGGTTAGTCAAAATGTGGCATAAGATGGCGCATGATCCAGAAAGCCTGGTTTTGCCTTGTCGAGACCAAGATAGGAGCAACTACTTGGAGATACCAGTACACGCATTTGCTGGATCCGGATCTGAAACCGAACCAACAAACAAAACACCAACAGCGAAAGCGAAAGGAATGGGAGCGAAAGCGTCAGTCAAGAAGAAACAAAATAGAAACCCACCTTCAAAGGCACAACCTTGTGCGAAAAGAAGGAGATTGTCATCCGATTTAGCACCGCAAACATTTGCTGTTAGCTCCATTGTGGAAGAGGGCCTTTCTGAAGAGGATGATGAAGATGACGATGAAGAGGACGATGAAGAGGACGAGATCATACCTAGAGGCCGTGGACGATCAAAACAAAGCAGCAAGCCTGGATCGAGAGTGAAGCGAAGGCCTCAGCAGAAGAAAGGTGGGCTTAACAGCGACGAAGTCGGCGATGATTGTGAACGCGACAGCGATATGATTGAGACTGATGGATCTGACAATGGCGAAGACCTTCTGGACTTCATCGTTTCTGATAATCACCCGGTGTCGAGTGGGAGGGAGCCCGTTTCTCTACGAACAAGTTCTCCACCCGCTTCATCAACATCCACTCTGGAGTGTGCCCATGATAGACCAACAAAGCCATTCTATGTGCCGACACAATTCCCAGGCACGCAGGAGAGTGATGATATTCCAGACCTGGGAGAGGTTCTGAAGATGACCGGGAAGCAACGAGGTCAGGAGTTTTCCGACGATGATGTTACTGTAAGACGCACAGCACGTGGACGGCGAGCTGTTGTGGATGACAGCGACAGTGATTGATTCGTACGATGGCCTGCGGAAGGGTTTTCGGGAATTGGCAACGAGAGAAGTCACTAGAAGAGGCGCATCATGATGTAATGACAAATGATACATAAGCTATATAGACTATCTGAAAGAGTAATTGATGGATAGGCGAATCGCAGCAAGGGTGACATCGTTCAATATCTTTATCCTGACTGTGTCAATACCCTAAGAATCACTCACTGGTGCAGATCCTGTATATTGGTCAGCCGCGTGTCCATATATATGACTATCGAACATAACAATGTGACAACATCTCGAAACTTCAGAAACCCAGTTTATAAGCACCACCGCCCCCGACGCATCTGCCAGGCTCACCGACCGCCCGCTCGCTTATGAATGTCCCCGCGTGCAAACACGCTCGAGAGCGGCGCACAGCAGAGACGAAGAGAAGAGCATCTTGTTGGGAGCTTAGCTGGCAAATACATATGTCGAGAGCAGTCTAAGACGGCTCTTCCTATGAGTAATGGAGGGGTTGAAAAAAAGAGCTCATCATGCGAGATTATACAGGCAACAAGTGTGGTGTAACTTACAGGTGTAAATGTGGCTGTTGGGCGTTTTGTTGAGAGTTGAAAGAAGAAAAGGAAGAAATTGTAGAATCACGAACTGGGGTTTTCTGCGCCGACAGTGGAGAAACAATTCTCTAAGCGACATGGTCCACTTTAGACGCGGAGGCGCCAACTATAAACGCGTGCTTTCTGCTCCGTAACTAGCTACAACCTGTAGCGCCCCATGGAAGACTTGGGGAAAAGTAGCTCCGAAGAGGCCTGTGAAGATCTGACCTAAATCAGAGATACCGAATTACTAACCTATTGTAATGTATGAGGCTCACAGTATGCTGTAAAAAGGCCTAGCCTTATTACCCCTCCGGACCCCACTCACACAAACAGCTGGCCACTCCGGGGAAAGGATAATCCTAGGTTTCGTGGTAGACTATCCGTACCTTAGTAACTATCCCAACCCATTCATCACATCATCACTTGCTACTGATCTACTGTATTCCCCCACCTAGGGATATCTTGCTTATTCATTAACATCATCGGGAGAATAGCAATACTCATTGACAAATAAGCAAGCTATTAGCCATGACCGCGACAGGAACGAGCGTTTCGCTCCTCAAGTTTGTAGGCACCGTCTCGCTGGGCTTACTGACGGTACGTTCATATTCTACTCTACCGTTGACCCTAGCAGCTTGGTTTGTGCATCAAGTGATGTCACAGGATTCTATCCCATCTACGCCCGCAAACAACTGAGCATAGCATATACCTTTGTCTATGGCCTGTTATAATCATGTTATGTTATTGTGCCTAGTCGTATGCTGCTTCGCATACCATCGGGCTTTTACCACTCTTTGCTAATCTTTGTCTTCTAGGGTGTCTCTTATTCTATTACCTCTCTCGCCCTTCCCGTCCTACTCCGACTTCCCTCTTCCGACTCCGCTTCCCACGGCCTCACCTCTCTGAACGCTGCTCTCAAGACACCCATCCTCGCCCTCACTTCTCTCGCCTCCGCGCCCTTCCTCATCAGCTTTGCTCTCGCTCCCCGCTCGTCTCGCCACCCTTACCTTCTCTATACAGGTCTCCTCGCCACCCTCTCATTCGTCGCTCCCCTTGTAATCCCTATGCCTGCTACTCGACATGTCGCATCATCGGCGCCTCGGCAATCTCAAAGAGCTAAAATGGAGGCTAGCTACGAGGTTCTAGGCGACGCTCACAGTGAGCCTGCCAGTGAGGAAGATATTGATGATATCAATGGCGAGGGCGTGAGAGTGGAGGTGGAGGGTCTCGTCCACAGCTACATTGCACGAACCGCCTTCTCTGCTCTGGGTTTTACCATGGCAGTTATTGGAATCTGGGGTGATGGTGCACCTCAGGCAGTTGTCTATGTCTCATAAGAGAGTTTGACACACTTTTGCGATCTGTTTTACAACTTGAGACAGATAAGTTAAACATAATGGCGTTCTCATTTTTGTTTACGAATAATGCTTCATGACTACTCAGTTGCGACCTTTTCATGTCAACAATTCATTTTCGTCTCGGAATGTGAAACAAGAAAAAGAGACATGATAGCCGTATAACAAGTGAATAAACCCCAAAGTCCCCGAATGCAAGCTTAGTGAGTACCAATCGGAGACTCGATGCATATTTGAGCAGAAAACCAGATCCTTTGCTTTGATGGCCACAGTATGGACACACCACTCAATATGGAAATTCACAAATATCGGAACTTTCATCGGAACCAGAAGAATGACCGTAATCAGAGCCTGACGAACTGTTGTTTTTTGAGCCATGGCGTCGCTTCGTCTCCCAGGCTTGAGACAGACGAGACTTCATCTCCTGGACCGCAAAATCAATCGTCGTGCTGGACTCCTTTTCATCGGGATCGACTTCATCGTCGTCAACCCGAGCTTGAACGCTGAAATACCTTGACGCTGAGTACTTCTCACCCAACCTCTTAGCAACATCATTAGCTTCGTTCAAGCTCACCAAGCGGCGTTTCCCGGGATGCTGCTTCATTGTGGTGCGGCAGAGGTCCCACAAAACGAGATCGATGCTTCGGGATTCGAGCCTTTTACGTGATCGATTCTTCTCAACACCCATGGATGCCAAAATCAGAGGAACTTCCTGTGGCTTGTAGGTATCACTGAGCCCCAGACTTTCGAGCGACCTCCTCTGCTCTTGTGAATGAGCGTCCAAGGCAGCCTCCTGGATAAACTCCTCCGAGTTCTTTCGCAAGGTATCTTGGACGCGATTTCGGTCTTGAATGCTGGGCTTGTCAGGCATGGTAAACTTCTGGCTAGTGAGTTTGTCATGTGCGAGCTCAGCCGGAGTCCGACCGACGGCGTTCTCCCGGTAGACAAGGCTGGGCTTGAATTCTACCAAGACGTGAACAGCGGCAATCATGCCAGCCATAATCGCCGTGTGAAGGCACGTGTCCCCTGCTCCGTTGAGCATCTCGAGTTCTTCGCCTTCAGAATATTCGAGAAGGAGCTTGAGCATCAGGACCGATTCCTTCTCTTGGCCAATGTATGGCTTAGCATACCCTGAGACGTTGTATCTGCGGTAACTATTGCGATTGTCGGTACCAAGTGTCATTCCTGAAATTTGGGAAATCCAAGCGTGTACGGGGGTGGTGCCGTTCTCGTTGAGGTTCTTTCTCTGGAGGAAAAGATGACTGCGAAGGCCCGAGTCCAAGAGGTCCAGAAGCTCACGAAGCTGATGTGCTTTGGGGTTGCGTTCGATTGCTGCATGGAGGATGTTTTCACCCCTTTGGTTTCGAGTCGACTGATCCGCATTGGCTGCCAGCAAGATTTTGACAGTGTCGATTCTTCCAAGGCGGCAAGCTACCATCAGCGGTGTGTCACCCTCAGAGTTCTTCTTCTCAATGAAATCTGGGCAAGCTTCAACAAGGTACTCTAACAGGTCGTTAGCATTGTCTCCAGGGTGCGCCAAAACCGCACAATGGATCACGAGATCATCTGTTTACAGAGTCAGTATTGTTTGCAAAAACTTTTGGTTGAACTGCTTACTATCGGCTCCAAGCCACTTGGAAATTGCGCGGTCGAATCCGCCAGGACTCTCCTTCAAATGCTTGAATCTTGAGTCCTCCTTGGAAGCCTTGGACTTGGCAAACTCGCCATACAACCTATGCGGGGCATCTCCAAGGAAGAGCTCGACGCTCTCCACACTACCACCCAGAGCAGCATGGAGAAGAGGCGGCGTTCTCAGTCCGCTGCTCTTGATAACCATACCACGTCCAGCATTTGCCCAATCCTTTCTGTGACATGAGTTAGTGGTGAGTAAATAAGACGATGGACGTTACTTCGTACCTTTTCCTGCCGTAGACGGTCAGTCCCTGGTAATATCGGGGCTTTCGCTTCAGCTCGATGCCGCTCTTCTTGACAAGATGATCGAGTGGTATGCCTGCCCCAGTCCGTTTTATCACTAGGGCGAGCAGTTGAGTCTTCCCGTGCTCAACTGCCCACTTAAAATCCGACTGGGGGAAGGTAAAGCCGCAGGTCGAGTCTTCGTCCTCTTGATCGGCGTCATCACCTTCGAACTTCTGACCTGAATAGTGTTGTGCCAAGTCCAAAAGGAGCTTGAGGCCAGTTGTATCGTTTGTGTCGAACGTGTGAACGAATAAGCTCCTCTTCTGATGTCGGTACACAACCTTCCCCTTCTCAACCAGCCAGCTTGGAACCGATTCACATAAGATCTGGAGGGGCTTGGTATGAGACTCCACCTCCATATAAACATGCCCAATATCGTCTATGGTGAACTTGTCCTGCACCTTCTCAGAGACTATTCGTGGTTCGTTCTCGCCGGAGCTATCAGAGCCATCGGAATCAGACTCATACTCCTCGTCTTCGTTGCCAGCCTCCATTCTGAAGCGGACCTTATCCTTTTTGGGTGGAGACCATTGTGCCTTGACAATTTCAAGCAAAGCCCTTGCTAGGTCATTGTGTCCTCGAAGGAAGGCTACTGAGAAAGGAGTATTGCCCATGTTATCCGAGACAGCGATCTTGAGCGGTGGTTGATCCTTTTCAGCACCCCAGGCTTGAAGGGAGAGCTCCTTGACCTTCTCAACGTCTCCCGCCCACGCAGCCTCCATTCTGTTCAAATTAGATAAGACAATGAAAAGCGATCTGGATCTACTTACAGCTCAATGTAACCATCTCTTCTCTTTTCCGTCATATCACGGTCATTGTTGAATGAGAAGTGAAACTCGAAAGGCTTGATGGCCTTGTCCTCGTCCTTGGTTCGGCTCCTTGTGCTTGAGGGGTTATTCCTCAGATTCGTCTTGATGTCAGGATGTAACTCATCGAAGGTTTTCCCACCTCGGTTTCTGAGCTCTTCTTCAAGGGCTTGGAAACCTGCTGACAGCTCCTTGATTGCTTCCAGCTTTTCCGGAACTCCTTGAGGCTCTGGATCCTTCTTAATATCCTCCTCATATCGCTTGAGACGAGACGCGAATGACCTCTTTTGACTCTCAACTTGCTCTGAAACAACCCAATGAGAGTAACTTCCAGAAGTGAAGTTGCCCAGGAAGTCATCCATCCCTGGGGTCTCCCTTGGTTTCACGGGTCCCGTCTTTTCAACATGGAATCCACGAAGACGCTTCAACGACTTTTGGACCAGGTCTAAAGCTGATTGACCCTTATTCCAGTTTCTCTGATACTCATTGAAAATGAGCCGATGTGTCTCTGTATTCAGTGAATTTGGGTCGGCGCCGTTTTCAAGAAGTTTGATTGCGACATCTGTACGACCAGATCGGATGGCGGTGATCAATGGCTGTTCCACAGTCTCCTTATACATCTTCTGGTTGGCCTCCAGAGTGCCCAGACGTCCAGACATGTCGGAGACCTTGGCGGACTTCAACCAATTATCGAAGTCGATGTGAGCTGCAGCACCAGCAGAGAGTAGCTTCAACACTAAAGCAACATCTCCACTCTGAACGGCAGTGTTAATCGGGGCAATAGTCTCTGCGTTCCAATAACTTCCATCGCAGACCATGTGATTGATAGCTGCCTTGATGCCCGTCTTGTCGTTATCCAGGAGCGTATCGATGAGTTCCACCTCTCCAGATTCAACAAATCTATGGAAAGCAGTGCATCCTTTTGAATCAGCTTGGGCAGATGTGGCGCCGAGTCGCATAAGGAGATTTGCCATCGATTTGGCCTTGTCATTAGGCAGTGTCAAGGCCAGAACCAGTGTCAGAATCACTCGACTGTCGCCATGTTCCGCGAGAGACTTGACGGGCAAAATCGAATCGGTCCCGTACTGCGAGGTATTTGTCAGTAGAAACTCTTTGAAATATGGATTAGGGGTCAGGTTGATTTCACTTACATCACAAAGAACCCTGACAGCGTCCTCGTTTCCTTCTGCGATGGCAAGATGAAGAGGAGAACTCTGGAGATCCCATGCTAAGGCGTCGACATTGAAGAAATCCGGCTCGTCTTGTGACTCTTCGGGAACCAGATCCTCAGCATTCTCTGCTTCAGCTTGCTTGATTTTGACGAAAGACCCAGTAGTCATAGATGCGGCATCGGCATCTGTTGTCTCGTCATCAATCATCTCGCCATCGGATTCTCCATCGGGATCTGATGCAACGTCCTTGTCACGAACCCCGTTATTGTTGTCAGAACTGGCCTTCTTTGCTGCTCGGCGCTTCTTGTCCTGTCGTTCCTCTTCAGCCTCTTCGTTTTCGATTGACTTCTCCATCAAGATTTTGATAATCTCCACATCACCTCGTGAAGCAGCGAGGTGCAGGGCATTCCTGCCGTCCGCCAGTCGTGCAGTCAGCCGTGCACCGCGCTCAACAAGGCACTTGATGACCCCTGGCGTCGATGTCATTACGGCGAGATGGAGAGGGGTTCTGCCGGTATAGTCTCTCTTATTAGGATCGGCATCTTCCTGGCTTAGCCAGTTTGATACATCGTCAACGTCACCATCGACAATTGACTGGCAAAGCCTGGTAACGTTGCCCACATACGCCATATCAGTCCAGTCTTGCTCAGTCAGAGGGTTGAAAGAACCAATTTGCTGTCGACCAGGATCATCGATCAAGAAGGAGACTTTGCCTTTTATATAAATCTGAGCCTCCTTCTCTGCGATTTCCTTTTCCTGGTCCGTAACAGCCTCTGGGCAGCAGCCACAGCAGTCTTCGATCACGTCTTGTACACGCCCAAAAAATGCAGGGTGGCGATGGAGGTAAACCTCTCGATCATCAGGCTGGTTCCATTCTGCATTGAGAAGAAGATCTCGCGTATAACAGAGTTTCTCGATCCGCTTGGCATTGAAGTGCTGCCCATAAGGCACAGTGAAGGTATGGTAGTTACTGACGTCCTCTTCAGACAGCCAATCAGCAATTTCATCCTCATGGTAGTCCTTGATGTTGCCGTGGAGGACCTGGTGGGATCTATAAACCCTGGGCCGGCCTCGCTCCTCACGCCTCTTGTCGAGATAAGTATCTCGGGCTGTGGTGGTTGGAAGCCGTTCAAGAACAAGGAGACGAGCCAAGCCTAGAGTTCTTCTGAAACTTCTTTCGAAGATGGTTGGATCGATCTGGTTTCGATCTAGTTCGGGCCAGTAGACCTCAAAGTTTCTGTGTGAATACTTTGACAGTCGATTCTCGTAAGAAGGACTTCGACGAGTAAGATCAATGTGGTTGATTTGCGTGATGAAGCTCCCGAGAGCCCGGGGAGTCACATATACCTGAGTCCTGTTAGACAAAGCCAAAACCTCCGGATCCCCTTGCTAAGACAATATGTTCTTATGATGAATGCTGTCTTACCTGAGTTCCATCGTATGCTCCACCTGCAGCGTCGATGTCAAATCCAGTGAGGATTTCACTGATAGATTTGTAGACGCGGAGAACGATCTATCACGCAATTAGTCATCATTATGGCAGACGTGAGGCAGTGTGGGGTTCTGTACCTGAATGTGCCGAACAGGATATTGACTAGCAATTGTAATTGCATATTTTGTTCTCACAACTGTTACCTCGTTCAAAAGAGCATCTTTGATTGCCTGTTCAATCTGTTTGATCTTGTCGATGGCCTGATCGTGATTGAGCCCATACAAAAAAAGATCAACATCGGAAGCAGGGCAGAACTTCTCGTGGTAATACTCTCGAAGTTTTCGTTTAGTTGTGTTGAACTCTTTAGGGACAGGCAGAAGACAGTTGACGACTGAAGAACCAGCAGCCGCAACGTTTGACCAGTCTAAGTCAGCCAGTGATGACTCTGAAAATATGTTGAAGTTCTTCTGGAACTCTTCGAGGTTCGCAACTGTCGCAGGGGAGTCATGAGCACGACGCTTGTCCTCTGGAAGAGCCATTATGTACTTCGACTTTTCCTCGTCAGACTCGGCGTCCAGATTACGTGCGCGAGTGGTGATGAACTTGGTATTCTCCGTAAAGAGGGGAACCACATTGAGATAGGGGTCACAGAGGATTGGGTTCTGGCGATCTTGCGCATATATAGATCGCAAGTTCGCTTCATACTCGCGATATGGCGCCATGATTTCGGTGATCTTTGTGTCTTTGCGGTCAAAGATGTACTTCGCCAGCTCCGAATGAGGAGCAGGGAGCTTCGGGAGGTTATCCATTTTGATTGGGGATCAGGACTTCTGGGGGAAGAAGAAAAGGAGATTGAGGGATGAAGTGGAAAAGGAGAAATAAGGGAAGCTGAGAGTGTATACAAGAGGGGAAAATATAGAGATACGAAGTTCTGAACTTGTTCAATGCAGGTGACCTAAAGTGATCTTGCTATAGTAGGTAATTAGTCGAAAATGATGTCAAGCTATTGGTACTCAGAGAAAGAACACCCGAAGAAGAGAGGATTTTTCGACAGTTTTATATATTAAGGTAGGTACACATGGATGGAACTTGCCCAGTTGTCAACCCCCCTCTTTGACCTGGCCAGCTGAAGCCATCCCTACCGCCATCAATACCTAGAAGTCTACTCTGTACCCCACTACCCTAAGGCTAAATATAAGTGAGGTTAGACCGCGTCCCACAACGCGTGTTAGTGGCAGCTTCCTGGGGTACAGGGGTATGTGCTGCCTAAAATGGCGAGCAATCAATACGCGAAAGCTCGTGATCTTGATCAAAGAGGCCCACTGATGCCTGGCTTGGAAGGCAGCATCTGCTTAATGAGAGGATCGTTATCACATACAATGGTCTGGTCGCGGTGAGACAGCGTGAATTCGAAACATTTCCCGCCAGACGTCATGAACGGTCGGCGATGGACTGTTTGGGATTTCAGTCAGGCAGAAGACCCCTAAATTCCACTCGAGTCGACAGTGACAGTCGATCAGCCAAGAGCTTGACTAGATACACACTATTTTAGTAGTGTAGGTCAATTGCTTCAACATGATAGTCATACGATCTCAGTACAGACCTATACTAGATTATGAAACATCCATCTGTTGTCTTGGACTATCTCCATTAGATAAATAATCATTCTATTCTGTTCGTCCATATAGCTTGAATATAGCTCTGCGATTGAGTTGCAATCAACGGTACGAAGCATTAAACCGCAACTGCGCCATGACATACTTCGGTATTTGGTGGTAACAATGAAGACTACCTTCTGCAATATAGATGAATAAACAGAAAGCCATTCTGAGTCTCAATGCCTGACGCTACAATAGCACGTCTCACTCTAATATTCGTATTTGGGAACATACTCCAGAGTACGGATGGTGGTACCTAAGGTAGACAAGACAGTAAATCAATGGAGGTGGAACAGTGAATCACGTGCTCTCGCACCTCCCACTTTAGTACCAAACGCGTGACGCGCTAGAGCGGGACAGCCACCTCCGAACCCTGGGCCATGATAACAAGCAGAGCTTTTCCAGTTCAATCGTTTTGCCACAACTCGAAACATCACAATATACTAACTACTCGATGTTTCTGACAAGGGCAGCTGAAAGACGCTCCGACATCATAGTGTCGGCTTCATGACTCGCAACAACCTTGCCGAGCACCTGTCCTGGCTGTTGAACGATCAAGCCTGCTCCAGGCCTGTAACGCCATCTTTTCCGGTCTGTAACGACTCTTCTCAGATTAGCTTGCCTCAATCTCAACACTCAAGCTCCCAAGCACGACAAAGCGTACGGAATACTACATCTGACCGCCCCGAAACTACTCGAGGGAGAAGCGACGCGTCGGGTACTTCCAATGGACGGGCTGTATTGGGTCCAATATCGCGGCAGACGGACCAGGTGATATTCGACGACGAGGAAGACGCCATGGGACGCCTTGTGCTCAGCTCGAAAGCCAAGAAACCCAGCCTTGTTTCGAAATCACAGCAATTCCCTACGCCTTTAACCGTCACCCAGGACGTCTCAAACCAGCGAGATATTACTGTCAAACGATCGAATGAGTCGCCACCCAAAAAAATACAAGTTCCAGTATCGGTTTCAGCCCGACATCCCACGAGTAGTCCCGACTTCCCGAAACTCAAGACTGGCGGTATCGATTATATGGACTTGACCGACGATACCTTTGCTTCTTCCGATTCATTGTCTTTCGGTAGTGACGTAAAGCTATGGCGCGAAGACTATGCAACTCGACCAGAACCCGAGCCAACCGTGTCGAGCGGTAGGAAGAGGAAGAGTAATGAGATTTCCAAAGAGGAATTTAGCGATTTCGGTGATCTACCCGATGTCTACGAACTTCTAGGCACCGAGCCTCCACCTCCAAGCCCGACACGGTCCGCTCGACGCAAGAATGGACTGTCTAGTACTCGAACTCGTCAAACTCGTGACATCCCATCGATTAGTGAGGAAGACCATGTTATCCTGTCGCCTTCAACTCGGGTTCGCAGCCAGTTTGACCGCGAAAAGAGGACAACCCCCTTAAATGAGTCCAACCAGGACCTGGACTGTTCTTCAGACCTCTTGAAGACATCCGTAAGCTCTGGAAATACCAAGTCGCCACTTCCAGCACCATCGTTACCGCCACCTATATTGCCTACAGGGGATGAGCTAATTATTCCCGATTCTGATGACGAGTTTCTAACACCGCCGTGTCATAATGATTCTCTCACTATTATGAAGACTTCAACGGTCGGAGGCAGCAGCGTTGAGTCGCCGGAACACAAACCTCCTATATCTGCTGTCAAATTTGACCTCCCTATGACCTCCGAACATCAAATCTCGTCTGGCTCAACTATTACTGGCGAGCCAACAAGCACAACAAACAGCTCACAGTCTAATAGGCCGATAGTTGGCGATGTTCTTCACCAGTCATGCGGCGGGGTCTTTCTTCCCTCCAGCCAAGAACCGGCTCTCCTCAAGAAATTGGCTTCCGACTCAAATGCCTTGACCAATTGGGCGGAGTTTCTCGATAGACTCATTCAAGAAAATGGAAAGAAGTTTTCGCAGGCAATAAACGAAAGATGGCCGAAACCGCAACGTGCAGAGGTCAAGGCTGAGAAGGAGCGCCTGAAACGGCAACGTTCTGCTATCGCGGAACTCGCTGGCCCTGTCGAAGAATACAGAGTTCTCGGCGAGAAACGAGAGAGTCTGGCCCGGCAGATCGCTCAAGCCTATGAGGAGAGTCTCGATACAGATGAGGACGAGGTTCGGTTAGATGATCTTACGGATGAAATCCAAGAAGTTGAGGATTGCCTCCTTAAAAGCATTCGGGATGCTAGACTCGATGTTGGTGGGTTTCTTGCGACCACTAAGACCTCATATCCTGGTCAAGCCTCTGCACCAGTTGTCGTACTAGGTACTCAACCCGTCTTTCAAAGCAATGTCAATATGTCGATGGCTTCGCGAGATGCCATCCCGGCCAGCGAAACGGGCACACAAGTGGTTCATCAGACTCAGTTGCCCAAAACAAACGCTTGGAACCCCCCAGCCTCTAGAATTGAAGCATCGCAAGGACTGAGCGTTCTTTCGCAGGACGACGACGACTCTTCTGCACTATTCCCAAGAGATCCTACAAGAGCATCAGGAGCGCCTTATCAACAGGGTCAGATACTTAAGTCTAGGCCTGTAAGTCCCATCCCTGTGGATGCAGAGTTTGATGTCAGTGATGAAGAGCCATCGGATTCGGAAGACATTCAGTCTCGTACCCAGACTCGGCCTCCAACCCTCTTCGCGCATCTGGGTAGCAGTAGCCGACGGACGCCACAAGCGACACATCACCGAGCGGGCGATGAATTCAGTGATTTCAGCGACGATGAGGAGATGCTCGCTTTTGCACAGGACTACGAGATCCGTCAATCTCTGGCACCCGAGTCGCAAGATCAAAGGAAGATCTTTTCAGAGACGTCGGGTAATGCGTCGGCATCGGCAAAGTCACGAGCGGTTTCAACAAAGTCGCTACCCTTGATGGCTTCTGAAGCGATCCCTGCCCAACTGATGAAGTACCCATGGTCATCCGAAGTCCAGAGGATGCTTAAAGATCGATTCAGAATGAAAGGTTTCCGTTGCAACCAGCTCGAGGCAATCAATGCTACGCTTGGAGGCCAAGATGCCTTTGTGCTAATGCCGACGGGCGGTGGCAAGTCACTGTGCTACCAACTGCCAGCTGTTGTCAAGACTGGGAAAACTCGTGGTGTCACCATTGTTGTGTCGCCATTGCTCAGCTTGATGCAAGATCAGGTTGATCATATGAAAGCTTTGGGGATACAGGCCGTTGCATTCAATGGAGAGTGCTCAGCTGAATACAAGAGGCAAGTCATGAGTGCTTTCAATGAGAAAAGTCCGGAACACTTTCTGGAACTATTATATGTTACCCCGGAGATGGTGAGCAAAAATGTCAATTTCAACAACGGCCTGGAAACGCTTCATCGTAAAGGGAAATTCGCACGTCTTGTGATCGATGAGGCGCACTGCGTCAGTCAATGGGGCCATGATTTCCGCCCAGACTACAAGATACTTGGTCAAGTACGCCAAAAGTACCCAGGAGTGCCTGTCATGGCCCTCACAGCTACCGCGACCAAGAATGTCATTGTCGATATCAGACACAACCTTGGAATGGACAACTGCCAGATTTTCTCTCAAAGCTTCAACCGCCCGAACCTGTACTACGAAGTCCGGTCGAAGACAACAAACGAGAAGGTTATGGAAGCAATTTCCTCTCTAATACACTCCAGATATGCAAACCAGAGTGGGATTGTCTATACAATCTCACGAAAGAGCGCTGAAAAGGTTGCAGAAAGCCTCTCGACTAAAGGTATAACGGCTAGGTTTTATCACGCAGGTTGCGATCCTCAGGAAAAGGTCGAGGTTCAGAATTCCTGGCAGAGAGGACAGGTTAAAGTTGTCGTTGCTACAATCGCATTTGGAATGGGCATTGACAAGCCTGATGTGAGGTTCGTTATCCACCACGGTCTTCCGAAGAGCCTGGAAGGCTATTATCAGGAGACTGGCCGCGCAGGCAGAGATGGCAATCCTTCTGACTGCATTCTTTTCTACGGAAAGGCGGACATAAGAGTCCTGAAGAAGCTGATTGCGGATGGAGATGGTAGCCACGACCAAAAAGAACGCCAAATGTCTATGCTGAATAGAGTCACGGCTTTTTGTGACAACAAATCTGATTGTCGAAGAACTGAGATTCTACGCTACTTTGGGGAAGATTTTTCTGCAACACAATGCAGAAAAAGTTGCGACAACTGCAAGGCTGGGTTGACTTTCGAGCAACAAGACTTTTCTGAATATGCCGTTGCTGCCATCAAAGTTGTCCAAGCCCAGAACCGCATCACAGCAGTGCAATGCTCTGACATCCTCTTGGGGAAAAAGTACCCCACAAATGAAGCAGAACTTTCTGACGAGTGGCATGGCATGGCAAAAGGCCTTAAGAAACATGAGCTGATCCGAGTCATCGACAAGTTATCGGCTGAAAAGGCTTTCAATGAGGATAATCAGGTTGGTCGCCATGGCATGGCGATTCAATATCTCCGTCTCGGACCAACATATCGATCGTTCCTCTCGGGTCAACGTAGGCTGATGTTGTCGATTCAGGTGCCGGAGCCCGGCACTGCCAAGAAAACCCCCAAGTCTCGCTCCAAGAAAGGCAGCAAGGCACCGGCCGAGGAAGAAGCCTCGAATATGCCCTCAACGTACGTTTCTTCGCCTGTCGGCCGGCAGAAAAAGAAGTCGCGGACGACCGAGACTAATCGCGGACACACTGGGCAAACACCATACTCGTGGGAGGATGCAGGTTTTGTAATGGACGATGATGATGACTACGACGACGCCTTTGACAATCTCCCCCAACATCGGCCGGCGAAGCCACCCTCTCGTACTTCCGGGCCGCCGATATTAGCCGATACTGACATGGGAAACCTGGATGAAATACACCGAGACATGGTTGAAAGTTTTGTGAGGGAAGCAAAGCAAGCGGAGGAGAAGATTCGCAACCAGAAAAGCTTGAGAAGGCCTCTGTTTACCGAAAAGGACTTCCGACTCATGGCTATTCACTGGACTACCTCCCCCGAAAAGATGCGGAGGATCCCAAGCATTGACCCCGACAAAGTCAACGACTACGGCCCTCGGATCCTCCGTATTTTGCAAAAACACTACAATCACTATCGAGAAGCCATGGATCCTCGGAGTGGTAGCCGAGATCAGGACGTGGTGGACCTTATCAGCTCGGAAGTCGAGATGGATGATGAAGCCCTTGAGGATGAAGACGGTGAGGATTCGCACTACTTCAACGGCAGCTCAAGACCAGATGTGCAGGCATTTCACAGCAGGCTTCAGACCCTTGGCAGCACACAAACTCAGGCCAAGCCGCGAGCGTCTAGTAAGAGCAGCGGGGGTACGAAGAAGTACGCGGGAGGGAAAAGATACCCCAGCAAGAAACCTACAAGTGGCGTGACAAAACGCAGAAGTACTGGTGCCAGCTCCAGCCGTAAAGCTAGCGGTTCGTCGACAGTTGGCAGAACCTCCGGCGCAGCCCCAAAGACGCTCAAGAAGAGCGGGATAGGGTTGATGCCTATGTAAAGCAGACATCAAGTGCACCTTTCTTTTTGATTCACGAACCCGACACTATTAGAACATGGAGACATGGATACAGATACAATTGGTAGGGAGGAAGTGGAGGATGGATGATGAACATTTCAATGACATGCATGGGCACTTGTTTCTCCCTTCCATTATCATACCCCTTTCCCACGAAGCTTTGAAGAATCGAGACTCAAAACATTAGGTAGATAGATGACAGTGATTTTTGAGCGGGCGGGAGTTGATGGTGTTCTTCTACATGGGCGGCGATTGGGGGCCTCAACTCGTTTCGATTTCATACACCAAACAACCCCAGGCGTTTCTGGGATGCACGCATAAACAAGGAGCTTTGCATTAGTCTCGGCTTGCTTTTATACATTGAGGTAGCAAAGTAAGGCACCTGTGCCATGGCATCGAGGAAATAAAGCCGGATTGTCACAAACATGCACATAACAAAATGAAAGGAGAAATTATACTATGGGCCAGCAAGGTTCCACTTTTGGGAACTGTTTGCATAGAACCCTTTACTTCTTTGATTAGAGTTCTTTCTACATCCAGACAGGCAGCTCGTTGGGCGGAAGCATGATGCGAATGATACGATGCAGCAATATTGTGCCAGCCTAGATTACCACATAGCTTCCTTCTTCTCCGTCCTAATTACAGCACATTGTGCACAATTTGGCACAAAAAGAAAGAAAATATCGAGCGAAAGAGTTTGACTCGTGGCCGGGGACTACGGAGTCCAGACAGAGAAAAAGGGAAAGCAGGACTGTCATCCCTTAAGTGATGTCCCAAACTCCGTCAACCGTCTTGATGTGAACCCGGTACGCCTTGCTGCTGAAAAGAATTATTTCGTAAATGGTACGCCAGGCTCTTTGATAATGTTGAGAGGTTGGTATAGCGAAGTCGACTCGATGGAATATGGTGTTACATTAGAACGAAAAGTATCGTTCCTGGGCGAAGTCTGTTAACAGGTTATGCTGCAGTGGAGGCGTATAGCTCTCAATGTCTCCATCTGGGCTTTGAATCTTTCGGCTCAGCAGGAGAAGGCTTGCGCATCGTAGACCGAACACTCGAGACAGACGCAGGACTGGCCCGGCCGGTTTCTGTAGGCTGAGGAAGAAGACTAATCCTCCTTGAGGACATAGCAAGAGAACTAGCAGGCCTGCTGTGCCGGTCTCCATCGGGCCCGATAGATCTCGAGGCCTGTAGAGACGAGCGTCTGCCGGAGAGGGCCGTTGTTGATTGATGAGAAGCCAGGCGTGGCTTTGGCAATGGCTGAGAGTTTGCACCAGGGGATGCAAGCCTCTCCCGGAATGATAGGTTCGAGTGATTGCCTCTAGTGGGCGTTTCGTCGACCCTGGGAGACGCTGATGAGGCACGTGCTAGAGGGCTGCGCAATGTCGGTAGCTTTGAAGTGCTGGAACCTGGTGTCGTTGAACCAGCGGATTTATGTACGACAGGGCTCTTCTTAGCATATGGACTCGGTGTCGTTAGCGTAAGAGGTTTGAAGTTGTGACCTGTATCGACATCTGACGTATTTGTCGAAGCGTTCCAACGTGGGCGGTGTGCAAGCTTCGAATCTGGCCGTTTAATCTGGCTGGGCGGCAGGCTGGTAGTAGACGAGGAGCCTGAGATAGTCGAAAGGCGAGAGAAACCCGATTTCCTGCTTGTTTGTGATGTTGGTGCTGGCAGTGAAGAGTGTCGACGGTTCGAAGGAATTTGGCGGTTGGCAGCACCAGGCGTAGCCCGTACTTTTGGGTTTTTTGATAATGGCGTATGAGGATCCAGTCCCAAACTCGACATGATGACTGACGATGGTGGTGAGCTGCCGGGGGTTTCACGTCCGCTACCTAAAGTTGAGCGATCGTTTGAGAGCATACTGGAGATGGAATCCCGCAGCTGCTGACCCTTATCTGCATGAATTTCCTCAATCAATGACTCTGCGTCTTTCATCTGCTGTTTCAAGGCCTGCCACCTATTTTGCATGTCGTTGTGCAAACGCAGAATTTCACCATTAACTGTTAGCCGCTCACTGACACCCTTGTCGATGATTGAGAGGACACGCTCAATGGCTGGCCCATAATGCATTCTTTTGGCCTCGTAGCTTTCCAACTTCTTCATCATAGCAGGCTGGTTAGTCAGATGCATACCGGAGTCGGCAGCCTCTCTAAGTTTGAGGAGAGAGCGCTCGACAGACTCTTGCATCTTCTGTGCTTGCCTACCAGCACCTCGGAAAACAATAACCCATCGATCCTCTCCTAACTCCTTGCGTAGGGACTCAGCATCCTTCTCGAGCTTCTTGTAGCTAGCATCAAGTCCTTCACGACGCATGTTTAGCTCCTCACAGGCTGTGGGAAACGATGGCTCGGCCCTCGCCTCAAACATGGACAGCCGCATCGGCAGGAAGTCAAGAGATGCCCTCAAGGGCTGCATCCGAGCAAACAGAGCCAGTAAACTCGAGTCGTCCTGCGACAAGGTGGGCGTGCCTGGTGAGTTTGGTGTTACTGGAAAGGTCGGAAGGCTATAGCGACTTGGGGCCTGCAAGCGAGCTGCCTGAATAGGGTTCTCTTCCACAATCGTCTCAAGGTCCCCAATGTCAACACTGTCAGCGTTGGCAGCCATCAAACTCTTGTGTCGTCGTTCTTCCATCTCAAATACCAATCTGCTGAGTTCATCCATTTCCCCTTGTACGTCTCCGAGAACGTTGTTCCAAAGTTCCTCCCACTCCATAGCTATTTCCACCTGAGCTCTTACCACATGTAGCGTCCTGCGGATTTTCTCCCACTCATGAATGACTGACTCCATTTGCGAAACAGCTTGGGTCAGGTCTTGCACAGATACATTGGCAACATCTTTTCTGTTTTGCAACTGTTCGATAGCTCCAACATAGGCTTTGACAAGCTCCTCAAAACGAGTGATAGCCATTTCGACTTCAGCCAGGCCCTCGCGACCACCAGCTGCAGCCCACTCGACGTCATCTTCGCTATCCAGGCCTTCCACGACCTCCGATGCCTTGGATATCCAACTCCTGATTTGCTCGGCAGCATTGATCAGTGCTTTGGCAGCTACCTGAGCCGTTGGAATTGCTGTAACCTGGCTCGCTAGCGATTCCGCATCTGGGAGTTGCAATGATGTTAACTGAGCAAGCTGAGAGGCAAAAGAAGCGCGCGATAGCGTGTATATAGAACCGGGTCGATTATGACCAGGCGTGAAATATGAGTTGAGGCTGGGAACGTAGTCGGTCGGGGGCGTAGCCGGCGTAGAAGTTGCGATCGGTGGTGTATCCTTCGGGGGTGGTGGAGGGGGCAGTCCTGCACCATCAGGAGACGGAGGGCGTGTGGTGCGCTCAATGTGTTCGCGGCGAGTATCCAGGGTGACCTTTGTCCCATTGCCATTGGTGTGGTCAGGGAGCCGATACTTTTGAGTGTCCATGTCCAGGGGTTCGGGGGTTTGAATCTCGGGCAACAAGGCCACGGTAGAATCGGGAATCTCGACCTTGAACGGCGGTAGCTCAGGATTTGGGTCGTGGGCGACGGGCTTTGGTGAGGAAGAAGCGCCGGCGCCCTTCCACGGGCGACCGCGCCGGGCGATGACCGATTTGACCGAACCCGCTTGGTGCTTCTCGTCGAGCTGTCGAAGCTGATCTTCGTTCAGACGGCCGATACGATCGTTTTGAGGCGTTATCGGGGGCGTAGAGAATTTTTGGGCGCCAAATCCCAAAGCTTTTAGTCGGGCAGCTAATCCAGGTGAGGTCTTGCGAAGAGCAGATGATGGTAGGGGTGACGTTGGAGTAGGAAACGGAAGAAGAGCGTTTGTTGACGTTGACGTTGTTTTTGTTATCGTGGCAGGGGTTATCGCGGCTGAGGCGACGACAGTCGTGCTAGTCGTGGGCGTATCGGTGACAGACGAGGCAGAAGAAGTCGGAGTTGTGTCAATAATGGAAGATGAGAAAGTGAGCAAGCTGGAATTAGGATCTGGGGTGTAGGTGGAGGAGGGATTGGCTGAACCAGGGTTGAATGGCAGGTGAGATAGTTGACCAGGGACATCAGCGAAATTCAGCAGGCCGTCCGTGGGCACATTATGGTCCTGGTCACTGTAGCAGTTGCCGCTGGCAAGCTCGCTCAGGTCGGTAGGTCGGTAAGTTTCAGGGCTTGCAGCAGGCGTTGATAAAAAGGGATCAGCCTTTGACATCCAGTCGCTGTCGTTGTTATCTTTGACGGCTGAGGTCGTCGCGTTCAAATCGTTGGTGTTCATCTAATCGTTGGAGTTGGCCCCTCGAAAAGCGAGGGACAGCTGAAAACCTGGTTAGAAATTGGTTGTACCAGTCCAAGTTATGAAGTGCAGATCCAGGTCCCAGAAGCCAGGATTTGTTGAATGGGTTTTGCACTCGATATTCAGAAGCGAAATGTTCTTTGTAAACCGTCAATGCGCAGATGAAAAAAAAAAAAGTAAAGACAGGACAGATTGGATGATCGTTGGTGAGGCGTGAAATCTCCAACTTTTCTGCGTAACTGTCACAGAGTGTCCTTATGCACTCGGAATCTCTCCCTCTATCTCCCTGAGACAAATATCTTGCCTTTCAGTGCCACTAATCACTCTGGCCCAACCGTGCGCTATCAAACTGTCATGGTATTGTACAGCCGTGATCGCTGGGGCCAATACGAGCCCCAATGACAGTGTCAGGGCAGAAAGTTGGAGGGAGAGTGGTCGAATGAATTACGACGCTCTCACATGCACATGCACATCTAGGATGTGATGGATGGGCTGGGTTGCTGTCAATGATAGCTTGGGTGGAGCTAGCGGCCAAGTTTTGAGTCCTCTGTAGCGGAGATTACCAGACTGCCAGCCACTGATTGGAGTGGAGGTAAGAGACTGCTGCAGGAGTGTAAGAGTAGCTGCAACACAATAACAGAAGCAACCTCTGGTGAATCAGCAATGAACAGTCAAAGGTTTTTTACGCTGCCGTTTGAATCGATTAGGAGCTGTCGTCTCGGCCTCAAGCTATAACCTCACCTAGCTCAGATAGGTAGACAAATGATAAGCACATCGGCAGGACAGGTGCGTTGGTGATGAGTACAACAAAACAGTCGGGTCAAATGTTGTCGCAGAGGAAAGCTCAGATGGGACCGAAGTATTCGAACTCTCATCAAACGAGAGCAGCACGGCTATCGTTCGATGAGGACAGAGAGACAGAGAGTGTCAGGCGGAGACAAAAGGGGGTCAAAGTTTCGGACAGAGTATTTGAAAAGAGAATGACAAGATGTGTCCAATATGCTATGACTGCCGTAGATGGAGGAAGGCAAAGTCGTAGTTGGCAGGACAAGTGAGAAGCCAACAAAGAGAGTGAGTTTGTAGTCAAAGGTAGAAGAAAATCTCACTGACAACTCAAGGTCTTGAAGATTGGTGGTGAGTTATTAGATGAGGATAGGTACCTAGGTATGTAAATGGAAGGGCCAGAGGCATGGAATAGGTAGGCTAGGTTTCGGCAGGGCAGGTACAAGGTTAGTAGCCAAGGCCAGCGTAAATAACATGGGAGCTCTGTTTGTATTAAAAAAAATACCTTATTAAGGTATTGGATGGGAAAAGAATAGAGTAAAGAATGAGTTAACCTCAATCCGGCAATCAGAACGATAGCCAAAGAGAAAGGCCAAACGAGGTAAGATGGAAGCCACTAAAAGTCGAAGACCTCAGCACAAAGAAGGTTTGTGAGGTGTCGTTAAAGCAACGGGTATAAGCTGAGATGAACACGGAGCCGTTTCTCTCAGCAATCTGCAGATAGACAAGAAGCCCGCAAGAAGGAGTATAAGTTGAGGTTTTTGAATTCTATACCCACCTGTTCGTAGTCGCGTCTCTCTGTACATATAGGTACAGTACAATATTACTTGAACGCAGGAAAGGACGATATTCATATTACATTACAGAGTATTCGTACATGCTACGTATTATGCTAGATTGAGGCACACTGACCCGGGATAACTGCCGGTATTGGATCATAGGCTGCTTCTGATTTGCGTGCGAATTGTCTGAAGAGCTGATCCCCGGTCAATGATCTCGCCTAACAGCAGCCGGTCGGAATTAGCGTATATCGACCTCTGTTGTCGATCCAAAGGTTGCTTATTAAAGTTAGGAAGCTTGTAAAGTGGACAATTAGTTGATTGGGAACAGGTTGCCATATGTATTCAGTTTTGGATTAACAGACATTGAGCTGTATGGAGCCATGAAGACAAGTCATTATGGGAAGACGTTGCAATAGAGCATGTGCAATATGCCATTTATTAGTTGATGATTCCCATCTGGCCAGGAATGTTCATTGATAGAAAAAGGTAGGGAAAGAAACAAAAACCGGCAATACACCGTACGGTAGACGCAATGGCATATGCATAGAGCTATCAACATTGATCTATTCATTCACCAATTACGGTTAGGTTTCGGAAAACTTGAGCTGTAACAACTGGCCAATAGTGGAAGTATGGATTTCAAGTGCATGAACCCAATAACGGAAGAATTAACCATCGGGCCCGTCCCGAGCCCCAGGTTCGACTTTCACGGGATCCAATGGCATTTGTTGAGCACGGAGCTTTCTTGTAAATGGCTCCTTATCGTCATCGGGATGGAGATCCAATGAAAGTCTGAAGCTCGTAACTGCTGATGCCCATAGCAACGGGCCCATTGCAGACAAGCAAGAATTCCAATCAGCCTGGAGGAGTTTAGCATTCCCGATACAGGCTGTGCTAGTGGCCGAGCCCTCTGAATCTGCAAGCTCACGATCCGTTCTCGTACAATTGCAGGTTGCCCGGGGATATGGTTGATACTGGCGTGCTGTCGGTTATCGACAATTGTTATTAATAAAAGAGCTTTGCTGCTGTATGTACTAATGATGCCGATGCTATTGCTCCATATTCGATCCTCCCCTCGACCCCATCTATTCATTTATCCCTGACATCTGACTGTGCAATTTGTCGTGTTTGATCAACGCTACTGTACCAATTGTTCCAAGCTCAGAGAACGGGTGGTTAGTTGTGTCCAGTCGACGGCCTCTTATTCGAGCTTTATTTATTACTTGAAGGGCTTCCTGGATGGTCTTGTCATCCGTATCTAGGGCTGTCTATTGCAGCTTCTTTCCCTGTCTTTGGCGTCTGTGATGCCAATCTTAATCCTCTTCTGTCCCAAGCCATACATGATACATATCTGGTAGCCCTTGGTCGACTCTAGGCACATCTCAAACCGCCATCACGATAATAACGAATATGTAGAAAACGTCCCTACCTATCGACTCTCCCTCTACCTCCCTCCGGCTCCTGCTACTGCTACTGTTGCTGCTCTACCGATAAACCCTGACTACACGCGGCTTCTGGAAAACACGAAATCTTTCTTTAATCCTTGCTCTGTTTACGACCAGCAGCTTAGCTTCTCCATCGTCTCTTAATCACCCCTGTCACGCGTTGGCCCTTCGCTGTCCAGTCGGTATCCGTGAGAATTGGAGAACTGGATGTGTAATTTTACCCTGGCTGGCTTTGCCCGTGCCCATAGGCCTGTCCCGCCAACCACTCACTGGCTGTATCCAGGCATCAGGTCGCCCCATCGCCGTTGGAAACCCCCTGGAAATCATTCATCCATTGAATTTCCCCTTCCCGTCTTGTCGCCATCAACTTTTTAATTAATCTAATTCCTCCCCCCTCTTACCTGGTCTCATCTTGTCTTGTCTTGCTGTCCTGTCTTCTGTCTTTGCTACCCCTCAATTAACTACTGCGTATATTCGATCCTCTCCTTTTCTATTACACACACACTCTCTTGATCATTGTCCCTCACCTGCAGCGCAACCCAGTCGCAGTTCCCTGGCTGATCCATTATCAAGCCCCAACTTCTAGGCCAAGCTATCCCCGAGATATCGTGTGGGACCTCATCTCTCGTGCTTGTGAATCTGTGTAAGTGCAGATCATTGTTCACAGACACAACGTCACCGTCAAAGGTCACAAGGTTGATCTTGCGAGGGTCGATCAACTATTGTACTACTACGCATCGATAAATCAAGTTCAAGCTCTATCACACCTCTCTTTTGTTTAGCACGGTACCAGCATAGGATCTGTAGCAAGATGGCTACCACCAACGATCAGACACCCTCATTTCGCTGCGACTCCCCGCCTCCAGACGCTCTTCCAACACCAGCTATCAGTGCATGCCCAGAGCTCTCTCGCTGCTTGTCGACGACATCCTCTTGGTCGCATGGCAGTAACGATGCCAACCCTCGGGATGCTTTAGGCATAGAGAAATTCAACCGTCATTCCACCGGAAGCCTCGACACTAGCACGCTGAAGAATCGTCAGTCAGATATCTCGGCCATGTCTCGTCACTCCAGTTATAATTTTGACGGCAGGAGTCGCCGACGGGGATATATGCGGCCACAAGGAACTGATTTTGCCGCCAGCGCCCGATCCCGCGAGAGCGTGATGAGCCTAGGCAGCATCGCGCATCTGCAGTATTATTTTGCTCGAACAGGCTTACTTGACGGCAAGGGTGGGCAACTGGCCAGGAAGAAACAGCAGCGCGCCACCCTGGATCTCTCTTCCTTGGACACGAATGCCGAAGCTTTGCCCAAGATCGCTGGCTCGGATGTTGATTCGTCATACGCCTCTACCGACAGCAGCCCAGATTTCAACTCCCAGGGCTTCGGCACCGACCTTGTTGAGTCTCCTATTGAGGAGCTGGATGATTATTATGAGGACAACTTCAGTGACCTTGGCGGTGATATGCTCCCACCGACTGTGAGTACGTATCACCACCGTGAAAAGGTGGTCCCCAAGCCACCTACCATCCTGGAGCTCAAGTCAGAACTCGAGCAAACGCTTGGCGACGCCAAGAAGGCACTGAATGAAGTCGAGGCGCGAAGAACCGGCACTTACGAGGCACCATCCAGTGCCCCCGGTTACCCCAACATGCCAGCGGAAAACACACAAGGTTGGTTCGAGCTGCAAGGAATGCATATTCTCGACGTTGTTACGCTGGCAATCCGCGCGGCAAAAATCTACTACACAGCGCATGAACTGCCTGACCGTCTTGACTCTATTAAACCCGAGAAGCAAGTCAGGGCAGACCTGTTAGCTGTCATGGAAACATTAAGGCAGATGGCCACCCGAAATTTCAAAGAAGGCATGAGGCAAGAGGAGATCAAAACCATGAATGACTGGGTCGAGAGTGTTTTCGATATCTTGAAAAAGGAACAGGAGATCGAAGACGCGGAGAGGGCTGAACGAGTTGGCTGGACATGGCTCAAGGGCGACTGGACTGGTCGCGAACTGGAGCGGGAACGAGCGTTTCTCATGTCCATGGACACGGTTTCCGAACCTTTACCAGAATGGAAGTCGATGTCGCCTGAAGATTCGAAGCCTACCCCTTTCCTCGAAGCCATGCAAAATGGTGTGCGACTGGTCAAACTTCACAATGCCGTTGTGCACAAATCACGAAGACGATTTGGTGCCATTGGAAGCTTTCATACCGATACCCAGAAGCCCTATCGATGCGCTGACAACTTACGATACTGGGTCAAAGCTGCCGAACTGCGCTTCGAGGTCATGTTGAAAGTCGATGTGCTCGGAGTCCAGTACAACACATCTCCACAGGTCTGGATTGATTTTGAGACTGCCATTCTCAAGTGGTCTCGCCATGTGCGCGAGGAGATCACTCGCGAGCTTGAGTTATAGCAAGCGAATCTTGTACGCTCTTTTTTCCCCCCTTTTGTTTCTGACGTGACGAGGGACATGGCCAGCTCGATTCACTAATACCCTAATGATTGGACGTTGAGGACTACATAGGAGTTCACTTTGCTGGTTTTCAATTTTGTTTTCTTAGTTATTCCTTCACTTTTTTTTTTACCCTGGAAAGATTATCTGGATTTGCATACTGTGCAAAGAGCATATCGACCTCTTTTGTTTCATCGACATGACGAAGGCACTTTGAAGCACGTTATTTTTATATTCACCTTCTTAAACACGACCGGCTTGGAGAGACCGGCAAAGCCCTTTTCTTCTGAGAGAGAACTCCCACTACATTCTAGCATATACCCATTGCATAGGCCTTAACGCGGATGAAGACATGTTCAGCTTTAAGCTGTTAGACTGAATAAACAAAATAAATACACTATACATATCACCATGGTTCTCTACTCTGACATGTGAATTTGGATCAGAAAGGGCTCAAAGGAACTAGTCACGTCTGCAAATAAAGATTTCAATAATTAATAGATGTATGTATTTTTCCCCCCTTCCTACTCTTTCTCTTCCCTTTTTTTGTAGTTTATTCTTCTCTTTCTATACTTCTAAATAACG
>JABSTL010000161.1:0-40408 GCA_013759095.1 Fusarium sp. NRRL 29148
TATATCAAGAGAGCTTAGCAAGGACACGAACAACCATCACCCCATATGTCACAACCCCCTCAAAGACAGTGAAAATTTTCCCCATTCTGGAGTTGGCTCCCTCGTTCTGACGTCGATCATGTTCGCATATGGGCTGAATAGCGCCCGGTTGGCTTTACATTATCAACGTGGCTGCGGGTGCCTCGTTCGAAATGAGTTGATTGCTGGCAAGGCAGACTCATACGATAGATAAACCCGGATCAGCGAAAGAGAAGACGGAAAATATCCCCAGGACTAGGGTTCCCGAAGAATGATGTGAAAACCTTTCTCAACGACGGGCGTCTGGGGTAAGCATTGCTTGTCATGATTGGTTCTCGAGCACTGCCTGCTTCTGAAGTGCATATAGAAACAGGAACAAGTGTGGGGGGACGGCACGGAAGAGGAGGAGCGGAGCGGATCGCAGAGACATCTATAGTGAACGGGCGAGCTATTCATTATCGAATAGATACGGCTTGTGTAACCATGTATCCCGCTTAATATGGTAAAGGGACCTTGTGCCACTGGATCTGATCTATCGCTTGAAAGACGCTGACATGGCCTCGACAAGGCTGACTCTGACTGACTGGCGGCATGAGTGAAAATTTTTCATTTGCAAAACAATTGATAACGCAGATCTGAGCCCGCGGGGTGTTAAGCTGAATGAGCAAAGGAGACCAGAAGGTTTGTTCCGTAGGAGTATTAAGTCGTGCTTCAAAGTCCAGATTGAAACTCCCTCGTGGTTCCATTGTAAGAGCGGCAATGTCCGCCAAATGAGACAAACTTTTGCCCGTCACATTGTCATTGCGAAAAAGGCCTGGGCTAACTAAGACCTTGTAAATATTCGAGGTTTCATGGGCGGGCGAGGTTTTGTTGGCCAACTTGAGGATCAAAGGTGTTCAGAGTGAGAGTTGAAGGTGGGCAGGCATGAACCAAGTTAACATAAATCAAGGAGAAAGCTAAACAATTAGTTAATGATACCGTATCATCAGACACGTTTGAGAAATAATTTTCGGATTTGAATGGGACACTGAAAGAAACAGTATCTGATGCGTGGAGCTGATGACTGGATAGTGCTGATTGCCCCATCAGACATAACGGTAACAGATATGTAACGTATGTTACCCCAAAGCTGCCTCGTCTGTGTATCGAGCTGAAGCGAGAAGAAGCGAAGCGAATTTGAAGGGCATCCATCTATTGTCTCTCATGCTGGACTCAGGTTTGCGCCGAAGTCAGATCCAGATCCAGTTCCGAAATTCCAGGCCGTAAATTCTTTATTTTTTTAATCATCAGGGATAGCGACCGAGTGTCAGATACAGATGGTCTCAGATGGAAATCGACAACTGCCGTTGGCTGTAGGGCAGATCGAAATATCCCAGAAGCGCAAGGACCCGACGGAACTTGGAGTTTCCGCTGCTGGTCAGCGACGCTAGTGAGTGGAAGTTCCGACATCCGAGAAACTAGGGCCATTCCCATCGTAGTCACGGACTCACTACACGCAGCACGGCCATGTAATGACCATGACTGAAGCTGTGTGATGAGCTGTACTGTACTGCAAGTGAAGCACCTCATATAAAGATGGTAATAACATCAATGAGAATAAATGAGAGACTCGGAGACAAGAGACAAGAGACAAGAGATTGACCACTTCCATAGAGTACGTACGGTAAACGAACTGAGTCAAGATCTTCAACTCACTCGCCCATCTCATTCCATTCATCAACAACGATGATCGGTAAAGACGGACGGTCGAATTCAAGCTACATGAGCGGAGTCTACAATTTATTAGAGACAATTCTGTATACAAGGCCACGGACTAGGTAGAACCAGCTCACGCTACTGATAGTCTGATACCCAACGTCAGGCTAACAGCCGGAAATGCCACATCCCGAGAGCGGCTCTTTGAACAAGTCTGTCTCAGAGCAACACAGACCAACGATGTTCAGACTTTCTCTTAGAGACGGCACAGAAATGTAATCGTCCACTCAAGAGATCAACAACAACAATATTGAGCCAGTTGTCAAAAGGAATGGCGTCCCGTACGGCTTCCGTCTTGGCTCTCTCTGCCTCTGTACCACCACCATCACCCTCTTTTCTCTCTCTGTATCACACATATTATCTGCATAAGCAACGGCTACTGTAAAGAACTCCGTCTGTGATTCTCTTCGGATATCTTGTGTCTCGTATGTTTAGCACGGGTCTCGCCAAATCTGTCCATCACCGATCGAGTTTCCATTGTCGTTTCCTTTCATGGAGGGGACACTCTTCTGATACACTACTGATACCACTCACTTATAACTCAACACACCCTCGGTATAGACTAGCCTTCCATCTTGAAACCGTATTCAAGGAGGAATCCATTTTGATATCTATCTATTTACCAAAGAGCCTCTTTTATTCTTATCTTTATTTCCCTTCTTGAACCCTCTTACACCCACCCTCACACTCAGTATGGAGAACGTATCAAGTCTTGCTGCCTCACCTATTGGGGTCGATTATCAGCTTCCCCAGTTCGTCAGTGAGGGTCATTGCACTGGATACTACATCACCATCACCATCTTCCTTATTGCAGTCTGGTTCTTTTTCCCCAAGAAGCAGACATCCCATCTCGAGATACCCTTCTACAAGGCCTCAAAGACCAAATGGATATTCGATGCCGAAACATTAATCAAAGACAGCTACACAAAGGTCGGTCGATTCGATATCACTTAATCCATATATACTTATGCTGTACTAGTTTCGGGATCGGGTTTATCAGATCAAGGCTACCGAGGGAGTTCAAGTCATAGTACCCGCCCGCCTCGTTGGTGAACTTAAAGGACTTCCAGAAGATATCCTCAGTGCAACAGAAGCCGTGTCAGATGTAAGGCCACTTCTCCAAGTCCGCCTCTAACTTGAAATACTAACAATGATTAGGCTCTCCAAAGCAAGTACACGAAATTCTCTCCAGGCCACAACGGTGAACTACTGGCGCTGTTGGTCAGAACAAAACTTACACAGAACCTCACTCGAGTGGCACCCCTTCTGAAAAAGGAACTGGAGCATCTTTTAGCCACTGAGTTCCCAGCCTGCGAAGACTGGACACCGGTGAAATGGCAACCGTTCAGTCTTCGTGCTGTAGCCCGCCTGAGTGGTAGAGCCTTTGTTGGACCATCCATCAACCGAGACGAGAAGTGGATGGACACTTCGATCAACTTTGCCGTTCACGTCTTTACAGCATGCGTCAAGCTCCAATTCATCCCTGAGTGGGCTCGGCCTGTAGGCCAGCATCTTGTCTCAGAGCTTCGCCAGATCCGCAAGGACATCAAGATTGCCAAGGAAATGCTAAAGCCAATCCTCGAAGAGCGACTGCATGATATGGAGTTTTCCAACGGCGGAGATGCACCAGACGACATGATCCAATGGCTTATCGAAGCACTACCAGAGGAGGAAAAGGCCGACCTCACAACCCAGGCAGAACTCCAGTTGATTATTGCAGCGGCTTCAATCCACACAACCAACAACCTGCTCTGCGAATGCCTTTGCGACCTAGCAGCATACCCAGAAGTACAAGAAGAGCTTCGAGAAGAGGCGTATCGCATTCTGGAAGTAGACAATGGATGGGAGAACAAGGAGAGCATGGCCAAGCTGAAGAAGCTGGATAGTTTCATGAGAGAGGTCCAACGTCTCAGCGGAAACATCAGTGAGTACCAACAAGACACTTGGACATCACGACGAAAGCTAATCATGATATAGCATCGTTCATCCGCAAGGTCATGAAGCCCATTTCACTTTCTGATGGCACCGAACTGCCAGTAGGCACCAAAGTCCTCGCGCCTCAAGCCGGCATCGCTCTCGACGAGCGCTATTTCCCCGACCCCGAACGCTTCGATGCCTTCCGCTTCTACAAGCTTCGACAAGAATCTGCAGAAGCCAGCAATCGATGGCAATTCACTTCCCTCAACGATACATACATCAATTTCGGCGCAGGCAAACATGCGTGCCCGGGCCGTTTCTTTGCCAGTAATGAGATCAAACTTGTGCTGGCACATATACTCATTAACTATGACATCCGCTTGAAAGCAGGCGAAGATAGACCAAAGGCCATGGCGGTGGTCATGGCTAAGGCTCCCTCTCCAGATACCGAACTGGAGTTTCGACGAAGATCGTGGGCAGCTTGAAGGAAGGGAGTATAATCTGATCATGAACTATTTGATACCCAGTACATTTAGCTTAGCTTGTACATAGAACATAGACGTGGCATTGTAGATGCGTAGTAGGAGAGACACGCATAAGATTGACCAGCCTCGAGAACATAATACTAGTTCAAAAAGTCCCGAGACTTATGTGTAAAGCTAAGCGTGAGCGATGATCGGGGCATAGACAACTAGAGGTAACGAATTGCATTGCTCGAACTGTTCTAATCTAACAAAGACATAACACTGGGACTCCGGGCGTGGCTATCGTATCGGGGGTATCATCAAGTCGTAGGTCAGGCAGACGAGAGCCACTGGCCTGGCCTTATAGCATCGTACAATCCTCTCTGATCCCGTGCCATCTCTCTCCCAACGGCCTAACAAACGGCGCGTCCCAGGGCTAAGGTGCAGTTGTAACTGAAAAGTAGATCCATTTCGTTTGAAGAAGAAAACAAAATAGGTAATTGATATCCTTGTTCCTTTTCAGATTCTTTTTTGGGATGCGCAACACCAAAAAAGCTTTAAGATTCGGACAAACATTGATATTTACAGATCCAACCCACCCGGAACGCCCCTCGCCGTTGTTGAAGAAAATGCCGTCAACCATTTTTTCCCTGATGCAACATGCTGAAGACAAAAAGTCTACCGGGAACCGTGAGATACCTGGGAAACCGCATGACACAAAGCAGACCATCTCTTCCAATCTTCGTTTGAAGCGAATTACACAGAAGCTCGACCTAGTACGTCTAGGACTTGTAGCGCTGGTACTCACCGGCAACCAAACAATGGTCACGCTCGAAGGGTTCTGCAATATGTTAGTCGGGTGGACCAAGAGTCATTGGTTGTTGGATGTAAAACATACCCAGGGTAAGCTGGAACTTGGGCTTGATGGACTCAGCTCGCATCTTCTGGACCTCGTTGGCGAAGACCTCAGCAGCGGGAGCAGTGCTGTCGATACAGTTGGCCTTGATGGAGATGAGAACACCACCGCCAACCTTGAGGAACCAGTTGGCGTTCATGGCGACAATACGGGCCTGATCGGGCTGGGCAACATCGGCAAAGATGACATCGACCATGGGGACGATCATGCGGTAACGGGCAGGCTGACGGGCGTCCTCAACAATGGGAACAACGTTGGGTCGCTTGGAGGCCATGGTGATGAGATCACGGCCGGATCGGGAAGAGAACTCGACGGCGTAGACGTAGCCAGTAGGACCGACAATGTCAGCGACGTGAGAGACGGAGGTACCAGAGGCACCACCAAGGTAGAGGACGCGAGAGCCAGGCTTGATGTAGATCTCATCAGCACCACCGGCGATGGCAGCGCAAAGCTTGCTTCGGAATGGGTTCCACATGCGGTACTCGATCTTGGTGGTGGTAGTGGTGCCATCGTCGTTCTGGACAGACTCGTCGACAGAGATGCGCTTCTCGCCGTAGACAGACTCGCCAGGTGTTGTGTTGCGGGTAGCAAGACCATCTTCCTTACCACCACGGACGACGAAGACACCGGGGTGACGGTGAGGCTCCTGTGAAGAAAAAAGTTAGATCGCAAAACTTGGCGAAAAAGTTAAGACTTTGAGGATCAACATACAACAATGACCTTGGCACCACCTCGCTGACCAGCACCAGCACCGCCGCGACCACCGCGAGGACCACCTTTTCATTTTGTTAGTATCGCAATCATGATGCTGTTGAGGAGGATGATGCTTACCTCGGCCACCACCGCGAGGACCGCCACGGGGAGCACCACGGCCACCACCTTTGCGAAACAGTCAGTCTTGAAGTTCAACAATACCGCGACAGAAACGCCGCGAGAGCGCTATTCATACCTCGTCCACCGCGCGCACCACCACGGCCACCGAAGCCGCCGCGATCACCACCGAAACCACCGCGGCCTCCACGAGCGCCGCCACGACCACCACGGCCGCCTCCTCGAGGAGTGAAAGGAGCCATCTTAATGGAATGGAGAGGAATTGAATAAGTCTGGGAGAATTAGAGACGACTATATGTCGTTGGCGAGAAGGATTCCAAGCGAAGGGATATCGTCGAGAGAAGGCGGACGTGGATCAAAGTCCCAAACTTGTCTTTTGTATAGCCTTGTCTGGGGACGCTGGGCGTTTTGAGAGACACTCGAGAAAGAATTTTTTGAAGCTCTATGAAGCTCAGGCCCACTTTGTCTGTCCAAGTTTCTCCGTCTCCGAGGCGGGTCCGGGGATAGAGCGGAGATGGATGATGCATTTGCATGATAGAGTCACGTGGTGATAGCTGATAAGAGTCAGGTGACATGAATTACATCCAAGTGTGCAAAATGATATACAAAATCACAGCGCAATAAGTCGTAAAATATCTCAATACTACTCAAATACGATTTCCATTTCATCACAGTCTTCCACTCGTTGCTCTCCATTTTCTCGCATCTCTTTCGGCCGTTTGAGGCTGCTTTCCGGAAATCGCACTAACAGGGCAGGCAACCCTAAGGCTCTTTCCCAAAGGAGTGGGGAAAGCGAGTTTGTGGTCCCTCCGATCTGTTAGGGCAAGAGCTCAGAATTTCTCAATTTCACGCCTGCCAACCCACGTTCGTCGTCGAAACCGTCACTCACCACCCAAGTCGCCGAGATGGTGAGTAACTGCGAGCCCCCGTCGGCCGCCATCATGAGAAAGAGGAGGATATTCATGCTGTACGAATTGTCACGAACTTGCTCGTGCAATTTTTGACGAAACGCCCATCTTGGCCCGGAAACGCTGTGTTTTATTTATGATGGCTGTGGAGGCAGGGAGTTTGAAGATGTGCCGTGGCTGACTCTGGACTTTTTCTATGCATATAGGTTCGATACGCTGCCACCGAGATCCAGTCCTCGAAGTCGGCCCGCGCCCGCGGTGCCTACCTCCGAGTGTCTTTCAAGAACACTCGCGAGACCGCCCAGGCCATCAACGGTTGGAAGCTTCAGCGCGCTGTTACCTTCCTCGAGAACGTCAAGGAGCACAAGGAGGCCGTCCCCATGCGACGATATGCCGGCAGCACTGGCCGCACCGCCCAAGGTACGACTCGGCCAATTCTTCCCCATTAGCGATGGACTTGTGAGAAATTCGGAGATCGTAAATGGCTGGGATACATGCGTCAGAGGAACAAAAATGCTGATGGACTTAATCAATAGGCAAGCAGTTCGGTGTCTCCAAGGCTCGATGGCCCGTCAAGTCCGCCGAGTTCCTCCTCGGTCTCCTCAAGAACGCTGAGGCCAACGCTGATGCCAAGGGTCTCGACACCGGTGCCCTGATTGTCAAGCACATCCAGGTCAACCAGGCCCCCAAGCAGCGACGAAGGACATACCGTGCCCACGGTCGTGTATGTTGTCCAAATCTTCCGTCTCGAGACTCATCTAACGTCATAAACAGATCAACCCTTACATGTCCAACCCCTGCCACATTGAGCTCATCCTGACCGAGGGTGAGGAGGTTGTCCAGAAGTCCGATGCTGTTGTCGAGCGCGAGCACCTCAACTCGCGCCAGCGCGGTGCCCGTCTCCGCAAGGCTATCACCGCCGCTTAAACAATCACCAACCTCTATCAAGTAGACAAAATTTAAGCGCTGGTTGAAAACTGGGTTTACGTCGGGCATCTTCTGTGCTGTAACTGTGTGACTTTTGACAAGACTCTTGAACAAAGGGACACCACACCAAGATTACATTACAAAACTCGATCAATTGTTCTAGGGTTTTTGCGAGGGTGGTTCGTGGCTTTTCATCAACTGGTGTATGGCAGGCTACGGTGAGCATGGCATTAAAGGGAAATTCATGCAAAAGTTCGCAAGGTTTTCTTGACGAAATAAAATCATTCAAGTCCTCCTATGTCCGGTTCTGCATCTGAAGAAGCAATGTGACATGATTAATTAGTAAAAGTCTGCATGCACCCTGTAGACTCACGATAGTCGGTCACGAGTGAGGCATTGCGTCAGGTTGGATTCAGCGACATTGAACATATATCACACTCCAAGGTGTTCGATATCATTACTTATACAATGCTTGCTAGCAGCTATTGATTGAGCAAAATTAACTGATTCCAACTAGGAACATAGCGAATGCGATGGGAGCAAAGTTCCCTGGCTCGATTTTCACTCAGTAATCATTACGACATTAGCCACCCCGTCCAATTCTACGAGGCCCGATTGCCTTTTTCAATGCCAGCCTTCGAAAACAATTCCCGAACGCCTCTGCCATCCTTTCTATTACATCAATGCTAAGCCCAACCGTTCAGTTCTCACCATCTGTCCATGGTGAGTCGTCATATATTAGCAGCAGTGGGTACCACACGCCGTCTTGATCATCCAGCCCTTGCGGAAGCGTCTGACCATTATCTTGGTCACTGAGCGGTAATCCCAATGGCTGTTGATTGACAGGATTACCCACAACGGGGGTAGAGACAGCGGCATGTACGAAAATGGGGAATCAAGTATGGTCACCGTAGAGCCTGACCTAAAAGTCCAGGCTCACCATGGCCTCGCCATCTCGTGCCCCTGCAACACTGGCAGCATCAACTGTGCCCGAAAAACGTCCTTTTCCGGGTTGTTCAACACCATCAGCTCTAGCGTCGTAAATTATACGCTCATCATATACATTGGCCCAGCCCATGTCCATACCAAAAGCAGTTGTAAGCTGCAGTAGCTCCTGGTTCCTTAAACAAGGAACGATCCGGCAGAGAAGCTTGTCCCGGCACTTCTGCATCAGAGGTGATAGGTCCTGAATGTGCGGATTGCCGTTGGCCCCAAGGCCCTGAGCGCCATGAGGCAAGATACTCCGAGTATTTAAAGCTGGTGAGTCGACTGTAACATACCCACAGGACTTGAAGGAGAGGCACTTCAGAGTATACTTCTTCTCGTCTAAGCGTAGGCGCTGCGGCGCAGGAATGTGCTGCGCTAGGGGTTCTGCCTGGTCAGAGGCTGGTAGGCTCGAGATATTCAAATTGAGCTCGTCTCTGGCACTCAAGATGTCTCTGATCTTGATGCTTGGGGAGAAATGCTCTATGATGCCTGCCCAAGATAATACATCTGGTTGCTGTAAGATATCCATAGCTGCAGGTGGAGGGGGCGGCGGAGGAGCCTGATTGTTGGGTGGTGGCGGTGGCATGAAAGCCGCTCCGAATACTCCTGCAATCTGCTGAGCCGTCGCGTTGAATGGGAATGGTGCAACAACTCCATTCGCTATATTGGTAGGCGGAGGTACCGGCACCCCAGGAGGTGCAGGGTGCATCCCAATCATGTTCAGCAGATGAGCATTGTTTGCTGCGCCAGCTTGCTGAAGCGGAGCTTGGGGGGTGAGAGTCGGTGGACCGGAAAGTGATACAGATTCCAGATCGAGCTTTTCGAGTGTGGACAAGGCCATGTTGCGTATTGTTTGCAAAAGGACATGCGGCGAGGCCCAGCAGTTCTTGAGTGATAAATGTTTAATAAACGGCAATGACAAGAGATCGTCCGTATTAGTCTTTGGGCTATCGATGCGAGTCATTAGCTGAGGTTGTTCAAAGAACGGTGCTGGAAGGATGTGGTGGTTCCGCTGATATGTCCCAGGAGCAAACTCTCCACCACAGATCCATTCAAAGTGAAGGCTTTCGATGTGTGGCTGAGCGCCAATGTAATTGTTGAGCAATTGATAAACTTTACCAACAGCCTCAACAGGAGAAACTGCGTCATCTTCTACACAGCCCGGTGCAGACTTGGAAACGCGTCGCCAGTCGGCAATAACACCCAGCGAAACATTGGTGAGAGACGATAGATTCTGCCACAGCTCATGCCGACAAAGGATATACACATGGCTACTAGGAATCTTAGCAATCGTAATAGTAGTAAGATTTTTGAAGCAGTTATCCCGGGCATTGTCGATAAGGCCAATGACATAGGACTGGATCATGGCGCGATGTGCCCACTCGAGCTCGAGGAGCATTTCTTTCTGTGCTCTTGTGAGACTGGCGGGAATCAGCGGGTGGTTGACCGCCTCTGAGGCAGCTGGTTCAAAGTCAGCACGATGTGTGTTTTGCGCCATTACTCGTCTAGCTTCCATCTCAGTGATTATGGTTGCTCTCTCATCAAAGTCAATCGCGTTGATGTTGGTGCCTTCAGTCTCCAACAGCATGAGTACAGCTTCGTTGATCTGGGAGCCTGAGTACCCAGCATCTGAGGCCATCTTTTGCAGAACTGTTCGCTTGAAACTAATGGGGTTCTCAAACACAGGCTTTCTGAAATCCTTGACCATTTCATTCAGGTCGGACATGGTGACGATTGGTTGCTTCCGAGCTTGTGACTCAGAACCCGTGTGACGCCAATTCTGCGTTGCAAACACAGGATGGAGAGTGGTTGCGCCTCGTGCGATGTGATCGGGTCCCGACAGAAATCCAAGGCCAGCATCACAACAGAGCCCAAGATTTGTGACTTTGACCAAACACTTGAGCGCTTCCTTCATGGCCTCAGTTTCGTCAGCCGTTTGTTCGAGACCTTCAAGATCAGTATATCGGTGGTAAGTGCCATGTGGCCAGCGGTATATGCCCCAGAAAGAGGGTACAGCTTCTTGAGAAGGCTTCACTGGAGGGTATGAGAGTGTGTCCTCGTCAAGCTCCAAAGACAGGGCAAAGCGCCGGATGTGTGGACCAAAAGACTGGAAGATCCGCATCCCATTTGAGAGAAGGGCGGAGGATGTGCGCTTAAAGGCCCCGTTTTCATCACGATCCAACTTGCTGTAAAGCTCCGACTTGAAGGGCACGACAACATTTCGAAAGTACTGTGCAGAAGCCTTGTTCTCGAATTCTTTACAGACAAGTCGCAAACATCTGACCTCGAGGCGGGTGAGGTACGAAATAATGATCTCGAAAATCTCAACCGGAATTTCGTTCGTGGGCCATGTAACGGCAGACATCGGTTGGCCTCGTTCATGGGGATCTGGCAGTTCAAGGAGAGTGGGCATTTCTTCGTCACAGGACGGAGGAGCAGTGCTTGGTCTTCTCTGGCTCAATGCTGGGTCGACGGCGTCAATCCAATTGGGATCCATAAGCGCGATGTGTAGACGGACTGCAAGTCTTGGGTTTCGTAGAGAGCGCTGTCAGAATCGAGGGCCTGCGAGAATTAACGGTTGAGGCGATTTACTTTCGGTCGGACGGAGGGTGAAGATGTCGTCAAGGTACTCTGATGGCGGGGCGTTGGAGCAGCAGGGACCGGAGAGAGAGAAGAGGACGAAAGGGTTTAGTGTGAAGAAGAAAAATAATAGTAATAATTCGATGTCGTGCAACAAGGATGAATGTTGAAGGTGAATAGCCGCCGGGGGTGTCTCTCTTTTGCCGTAGCCAGTGTGAATAGGTGAATAGGTGAATGGATGAATCCGTGATGTAGTGCTCAGTCGGCTGCAGTCAAGGTCAAGACTGGAGGTAAATGAGCGGGTTGGATCGGATCGATGCAGCCAATGCCTGGTGGCAAACGTATGTGTCTGGGGGGAAAGTGAAATCGAGGGGACAGGGCCCTCGTCTCCCGGTAGTTGGTGGAATAGCTGTCGATCTGTGCCGGGGTTAATTGTGCGATTGCGGCTCCGAGGGGAGAAAATTAATGAGTTGAAGATGGGGATGGCATGTTTATGTTTAGACGTTAACTAACCTAACCTTAGGATGTGGGGGAGAGACATGGGCAGTCCAGGGTAGTGAGGGATCCACTTCTGGAGGGTACCTGAGTGCCCCATCGGCCATGTTCCGTGCCACAAATACACCTTCACGACGGGTGCAAATTGGAAGTGAAGCCGCCTGCAAATCTTTGTACGGATGCTGTATAGGTAGCATTGAGTTATAGTGAAAGTCTCTGTTCAAGTTATATTAGGTTGCTGCCGTTAATAAGTATGTTGTCTCTAGGGCTGAGTTTCCTCGCGCCTAGAGTTTAAAGCGACATTCGAACAGCGTAAAGTCGCTTAGGACGGAGAGGCGTAATTTTAACTCTCTTTAGAAGCTATGAGATGATGCAAATCATCAACACTACCTATGAAAGAAAGCTACACTGATATCCGTTTTGCAGCTTCGTTTCAACTTGAGTTCGGGGATTAGCCTTGTGGGCATCCCCATGGGGAGATCCATCGGAATACGGACGGCAGCCTGGAGCCCGGAGAATGCCGGAGATCATGAAGCTGCGCTACAACATTAGAGCGACCAAATGCGTATGCTTACGAAGTGCATCACGTCGTTACAATGATATGGTTTTATATGATTAAAAGTCTTCCGTTCCGGTAAAACCCCCGACCATACGAGTTCACTGAAAAGAATCGAAGCTCAAGTCAAAAGTTGAATTATTGACCTCCACATCGCTAACATCCGGGATATTACGTCCAAAGCAATACTATCTACGTGTATAAGAGAAGAATACCATCGAATTCAAAAAAAAAAAACCAATCCATGAAAATCCACTTGCTCCTTTTCTTTCACTTTACGCATCATCTTCTTTAATATCGCCAGCCCAGAACCAATATCTGATACAATGTTAGTCATCGTGCTCTATATCTACTCAATCTTGTAAAGAAGCACTCACAATGTGGCATATTGAACCTCGAATTCAGCATCCATACCCTGGCAAGTTGCAGGGGCGCTGCCACCGGCTGTTGTAGTTCGGTAGACTTCCTTCATCTTGTGGGTAGCACCCTCAATGGTGGTGAGTCTGAGCCACGGCACAGCATTCTCACCAAGCTGTCCCTTGGCAGAGAGAGATGGAGCAGGAGCGCTGCTATTCTTTGCACATGGAGCCTCGCCAATGTCTTGGTTGGGAGTGCGGAGGTCGAAGAAGGGCGTACCATCGGCGGTGAAATAATGATGACCAGACTCAGCGAGAGATGCAGGGCCAAGCTTGTTGGCGTCTGACAGAGGGAAGTGAACGGCCATTCCAGGGATGCGTTCGATCAGATCTGGGTACATCGCCGCGACACAGCTGCCGTTGAATAGAGTGGCTACAGCACCAGTAGCAACAGGGGTTGATGAAGGCTTGCTGATATCGCATGTATAGTTCTGTGTACCACGGCCGATAGCGACATGAACCAGCTTCAGACCCTTGGCTGGGGAAGGTAGCTGACCATCTGAAAACACTGGTTAGCCAAAGGAGAACGAGCACTGAATAGTGGTGACATACCGAGAGGCATCTTGGCTTGTGAGAGATCACAGACAGGAGCCGTTCCATAGGACTTGACCGCCTTGACCTTATCCGCGACCAAATTAAAGTAACCAGACAATGACCCTAATGTGTCAATGGCGGATCCAGCATTGGTGACGGTAGCAGTAGGATAGGTTGGTGCTGCAGAGGCAGTCACCGCGAGGACGGAAGCGACAAGTGTTGATAATTGCATCTTGAAGTTGGTTGAGTATAGAGAGGGGTTTGTTGGTGTGTTTGTGTATGACATTGAGGGTATAAGCGTGTCGGTATTGTTTCGAGTCGTCAAGACGTATGCCGTTGAGAGAAATAGAACCCAAGAAACAACAGAAATCCAATGTTTATAGATAATCGACCGTAACGAGACTTGAGATAGAAAACTTGTTGACCCTAGGAAATAAGGAAATAACAGATAAAGGAAAAAAGAGACAAAAAGGAAAAAAGAACGCTCAGCGCCTTTGAGTGTATACAGACAGACAGACAAATGCAGAGAGATTCTTTTCCTGCCTCTTTCTTTCTCAACACCATGAGGCGACGAACCCATCTCCTAATATACCAGCTTTCCCCTCAGGCCAAGACCCTGTTACACGCGCCTAAGCGTACAGTACGGGCGGGAGGTCTGAGCAAATGGCCATCCATGATTGGATTATATGCCAAGATCTGGACGCAAAAATAAACACCAGCCTTTTTGCAATGTCTGAGATGGACATGCACGTCTGGCTCATATGTGATCCGGGAACAAGATTGAGCAACGAGAGCCAACCATTTGGTTGTTGAAGAGAGTTGCTGGGGTTGTGATTGGCGGGAGGGATTAGTTTAAGCGCCTGGCTCGGGCGTCGGCATATGGATCCATGGATGCATGCATGGGCGTTTAGAAATGGAGATGAGCACGAGGAAATGCCACGACAATGATAATTCCGCTTTTTTATGCACTTTGCCATGTGCGATGATGCGTTCTGGGTTCGTGCAGTCGAGTCTGCCATTGAAATAATACACAGGCATATATCTAGCCGTGTTCTCCGGATAGACCGCCTGTTTGCATACAATTTATGGTGGTCTGTAGATGTCATACACCGGTACCCAGCCAGCATTGATGAGAGCCGTTGTACCACATTCCCTTTTATGTATGGCCGCATTGCTACGAAAACTCTCGAGTTCAAGTCACACTCCAGCCTCTCAACATTACCCTCTCCATCCCCAACCCAGCCCAACCCAAGGATCCCTTTAATAGATCCCAAGATCTCTCGGCGCCACTGACGAACCAACCTCATCCCAGCATCAAAACATCCCAAGACCTCCCGAGAAACGAGAAACAAAGTCCCTTGACCGTAGTAAATTACATACAGGCCTTGCGTAGCTTGCCGCCAGCCTCCGAGTCTCTGATTGGACCGCGGATCATGCATGTCTGCGGGCCGCGATAAGCGGCCAGCGGCTGCAGAAAATAGCAACTGGCCCCGCGACCCCTCTTATTGGGACGGGCTATTTTCACACATCAAGACGAATATAGCCAAGCTTCTATCGACATCATGACTTGCATGTTTTAGCGGACCTCAGAGGCTGTCTAGAACAAGCCTGTCACATGTTTACTCAATTTTCTCTTGAGGGGGTTGCTTAGGTGGATCATGTTATGGTCTAATCCACGGTTCTCACCACCCGACACAATAATACCATCCCTCTTGGCATGGTATGGCATGGATTTCGCTTCAAACGCACGAGATATCGCTTGCTTCCCTGATATGTACAGTACATAGCACGAGATCTCGTATACAGTATCCAATGACTCCACTGCCGACCCGGTCTTAACGCAGGTCTATCCTGATATTGATACAGTTCCATCTCCCGCGGAGATTCATTGACACATTCCCTCTCCGGCTTTTGAGCAAAACACTTACAAAACAAGACGGCGAATCGCCCTCTACTTGGCAGGATCTTTAGGCGCTCCGTCCATTGGACTGCCAAGTGAGCCCCCCGCAACTCCAGCTGCCGCTGCCGCGGCGGACTCAAGATGGGTTACCCGCTGGACATCTGACGAACCAAGCCAATACAAAGTTACAAATACCAGCAAATGGAGTGCTACGCAGTATGCAGCAAACAAGTTTCGGCTGGTTCGCGAAGCAAGTACTGTGCGCGTCAATGAGTAGACTGCGCGTTCTGGTAGACTCATCTGTTTGTAGGCTCGAGCAGACTCTCGCCCACGGAAAGCTGCAAACGGAGAAATATTGGACTCGTATGCCTGGCGGTATCGGTCCATAGCGATGCCAGGATTGCCCGTTTCGCCAATCGACACTGTTGATGGGTTTGGATTCGCCCCGTACGCCGACGATGTCGCTGCACCTGCTCCTCGGTTGTATGTTGAAACATATCTTGTCTTCTCGTAGAGATTCAGGTTATCCTTCTGAAGCGCTGCGACTTCCTGGCGAAGCTGCGAGACTGTTCGGTGCGTATCTGACAGTTCTTCCTCAAGTTCTGCATTCTTCTTCTTGTAACGGTCTCGCTGGGCCGTGACCATGGGCAACATGCCCGAGCCTCCTCCATAGACTCGTTCGCCGGGCTCGCCTCCTCCCATGCGAGGATCCATACCACTAATGATTGACGATGTTGGTGAGATTCTGCCACTCTTGCGGCCCATTGCCCGGGTGACATATGTTCCAGCTACAGATGCACCAGATGGGAATGCGTTGGCTCCCTCTTCCTGGATTGTCTCCAAATCACTTTCCAGTTTCTGGTTGAGCTTCTGAGCTCTCTCCAATTCGGCGTTAGTTTTTGAGAGTTCCTCTTGAAGATCCTCAAATCGACTCTGCAAATCGTTATGCGAAACACGTAGCACCGTCAACTCATCGCCCAACTTCTTGTTTCGCGCCAAGAGAAGCTTCTCCAGAGAATTGCCCTCCGCATCCTTTGCCTCAAGGTGCTCTCTTACTTCGTCATCATCACCTGTGGAGAACTCAATACTCTTGAGAACCTCAAGCTCCTGCTTGATATCCTCGTAGTCACTCCATTTTTGAACCTTGCTCTTCAAAGTATCCCTCTCCTCCTTGAGAGTGTTCACTTCTCTTTCAATAGATCGCAACTTGCCATCCAGTTCTCGTTTGAGACCCTCCTTCTCCACACGAGCGGCATCCAGCTTGCGGATCATGGACTGGTTCTCTGACCTCACACGCATATATCCAGGATCGTCCTCAAGACTTGTCTCAGGTTGCTGTTGGGCTGATGACTTGGCTTGTGCCAGCTCCAGTCGCATTTGTTCGTTTCGTGCCTCAACCTCGGCTAGGCGAGAGCTTGTGCGATCCAAATCTGCATGGAGCATCTCAAGCTCAGCGCTTGAAACATTGTTGCGATGAGCCTCCTGGTCGTCGCCATTCTTGCCCAGGCGCTGATTAACCTCGTAACTTGCGCGCATCTCGGCCAGAAGACGCTCTTGCTTCTCCAGCTTATCTTCCAATGCCTCCTCCTTGGCCTCCCAGTTATCTGTCTTCTCCTCTAGCACAGCGTTCCACGACGTCTCAACTTCCTTAACACGTTTCTCTAGGTTGTCCTCCAGCTCTCTTCGAACCTTTCGTTCATTCTGGAGCTTTGATTCGGTCTCTTCCAGTTGACTTGAAAGTTTCGAGACGTTCTCTTGGAGGTGCTGGTTTTCTTCGGTAATCTTTGGTAAGGTATCTTCGGACAAGAGCATAGAATCAACTGAGGCCTCAAGAAGTGGATACGGATCTGGAGCATCCGAGAAAGATGCATATGTTTGAAGAAATGCCGAGTTCACAGACTTGGAGTGGTTCGTAAGGAGGTCGATAAAGGTCTGATAGGCTGCGATGATGTTAGTCTGTATCAGTATATGATAGGATCTTGTTTGTACATTTCAATAGTCCCTTGATTTCTGTAAGCTTGGCCGCATCATCGAGCTTGCGGAATTCTTTGGTCTTTTGGGCGAGTTCTTTACGTTGGACGGTTGAGTCCCGCTGGTATGCGACAATGTCTGAAGCTGTATTGTCGAGAGTCGAGACAAGGGTTGTGAGATCGATGGCTATCCAGGCAATCTGTCAGTAACTGCTACAGCTGGTGTTCGCTGGAAACCGTACTTCTCCATGCTGATATCGCATGCTGAAACTTGTTCTCTCCTTCAAAGGTGGGCGCAGGTGTAGGGGCTTCGGTTGTGCTCGCCAGAGCAGCTTCGACGGCTGCGTCAGTCATGGCGTTGTATTGAGCTGGCGATCAGGGGCGGCGCAAAGGAGTGGATATGGCAGCCTCGAACGCCGCGGATGTGTTAAAGCGAGTGTTTTGCAGTTGATGCTGTCGTTCAATGGTCGTAGGAGGTCGTTGCTGTCGTGGTTAAATGGGGGCCATGAGGTTGTGCTGATGAATAGGAAGGAATTGGATGTGTTCCGTCTCCCTCCTCAGTAACTTTGGGCCAGGTTGCGCGTGTCATAACAAGCTTATTGGCTACAAGAGCTGTCAGGCTGATAATGCCAAGGTTACAGGGGCAGTTCCATGGACTGATCCCCCGCAGCCTTGCAGGTCAGTGAACACAGCCACTCAAGGGCCCGTCAGCTTCCAGAGCTTCAGGTACGTAGATCCACTTGACTGATGTCAACATACACCAGCCAGCCTCTAGTGTTTGGATACAACGTTTTCGAATCCGCAGAGGCACAACACGACATGCGCTGTTCGCTCAAATGATGCTGTTGATAACAACGCCGCTATGACATCAGATGGCTCAGGCGATGGGCCTTCAATTACAAGCCCAGGGCTAACCAGTACCAGTCGCGAGGTTAGCCCTTATGTTCTCAGGACTTTATTGGATGAGGTGCCACTATCTGCAGACGGCTCCAAAGATGATATCAAGATCAACTGCGTAGATTATCTAGGTAAGTAGTTTCGGCATTGATGCTGAGTGTTTGCGCTCACAGTTGACCTTTGCGCATGCAGATGCGAATCTGTACGTTGGCACATCTGCCTCCGAGCTGCTTCACTTCGTACAAATTCCACCAGATCCAAACGATCGATCGGGACAACCCGTTTATATCCTCGCATCTCGACTATGCCCTCAATATGTCGAAACTCCAGGCACTCCGAACTCGCGACCCGGCGTTCAGCAAATCCTACTACTACCTCGCGTCGGCAAAGCGTGTATCCTTTGCAATTGGACAGTCACTTTCTATTCCCTTCCCGAACTTAGCCCTGTTTTTGGAACAACTCTAGTCAAGAACTGTAGCTGGATAGGCGGTATTGATTTGAATGAGCCCTTGCTCGACGATGGAAGTGCAGAGAGGGGTGGAGGTGTCACTATCCTCCTATCTCTTATGCGAAAGATCCAGGTTGTGCGTGTAGGCGAGGACGCGCGCGCTTTTAAGGTACGTATCAGTGCATGGAGTGATTGCCCACCACTAACACAATATAGAAAATCGACTTCTCTGGAAGCACCCTCTCAGTCCGTAGGGACTCAATCGCTTGTGTCGCGGACTCTAAGTCGTATGCGCTTATTGATGTGGAACAACAGCTCAAGATCCCCTTGATGAGCATTTCATCCTTGGAAGAAACAACCTCGCCCAGTGAAATTGGACATGCTCAAAGGATTGGAGCGGACACACCAAGTGGGCTGCTCCGAAGCTCCTCTTCTACCAGAAACCGCACGTCTAGCGAAGTCCCAAGCCATAGTCGGAGCACAAGCTTGGGGGGCTCAATATTGGATAGTATCCGTCGACAAGATCATCGTAGCAACGAGGGTGAAGATTTCCTTGGCCGCAACACCTCGCCGCAACCGTCGATGAGCCCCAAGCCATCAATGGAGAGAGCTTCAGCACCAAATCCTCCTTCACTCGATAAACCTCTCCCAGCTGCCCCGTCACCATCCGGCACACCTTCTCAGTCTACTGACCCACGACCAAGGCCTGGGTCCGTCTTTCTAAAGCCTCACATCACTTCTCCGACTCCTGACGAATTCCTGATTGTTACTGGAACTGACCCCCTGGAGCCAGGAATCGGCATGTTTGTGAATCTGGATGGCGATCCCACGAGGCCTACTCTCGAGTTTACCAGATACCCTAAGGAGGTCGTCGTAGATAGCCCGCCTTTAAATGCTAACTCGTCACAGCCATCTTCAATGCAGGAAGAAGATGGTTATGTTCTTGCCTCGATGACGAGAGAAAAGGAAGGCTTGGAATATGGACTAGAGATTCAAAGATTTGATGCGGGCTCCGACCCAAACCCACAGAAGTTCTGGTTGACGGCCAGAGAGGCTGATGGGGTCTACGGCATTCGTTCGCTCGCTGGCAGCGAAGAAACGCGATTCGATGAGATTGTTCAGAAATTATCGCAAAGGCGATACACTCCTTTCTCTGTTTCAATATCGCCTGGCACCCCGGATCCTTCATCTTCAGCCAAGACACCAGACTCGAGGACAGCACTGTCAATAGAACATCTCTCAAAAGAGAAGGAACTTTTTGACAGAAACATTGACTCACAAGACGAAGAATCATTACCAGAAGAGTGGGAGGCAAATCGCAATGCAGAGGGCGAGGAATTTGCTCGACAACTTGCCAAGGCTGAGGCAAGATTGGCAGTCTGGAGTGGAAGCCGCATCTGGTGGGCTATTCGCAATCCTTTACTTATACAACTTGACGCCGCCTTGGAAGCAGCTTGCGTTGGAGATGTTTTTAGCCCCGCCGAGCTGGACAGACAGGCAATATTCACCACTATCAACTCCGTCAGGGGCCGAGAACCCCAAAGCGAGTTGGAATTTATGACTTATGGATATATACGGCAGAAAGCTGGCATCTTGCTTTTGACGAACTTGCTAAAGTCTCCTGAAGATAAGCAGTTTGCGGAAAAAGATGTAAAAGCTCTTGAAGAAGTGCTAATCGAGAGTGGTCTTGACCCCAGAGTGGTCCTTTCCCTGATTCCTAGCGTTCGAAACGAAATAATAGAAGGCTCACGCGGTATCTGGATATATGGCGGCGTGAGGAGAACCGCCGATGCTTACCTCAGAAGCAGGGAGTTCCAGATGACATCTAAGGACAGTATTGGGACACTGGAGCCGAGGACGATGCACTTTCTTCGAAGATTTCTCGGAACATGGCGCAAGAAGAAAGGGTTCGGCAGTGTGGCCGACGAGAGAGAAGTGTTTCACACAGTTGATGCGGCGCTGCTACTCGTCCTTCTCGAGATCGATCAACACTCACCCAAGGGGTTGGGCAAGGGGGGCGTTGTGAGATCTGAGCTATACGAGATTGTAGATAAGGGTGTCGACTGCTTTGACCGTGCAGTTGATTTACTCGAAACATATCATCGACTCTTCGTGCTCAGTCGCCTGTACCAGAGCCGGAAGCTGTCAGGAGATGTTCTGGCCACTTGGAAGCGGATCATCGAAGGCGAGCAGGACGTAGGGCAAGAACTCCGTGAGGGAGAACAGCGAGTTCGTGAGTATCTGACCAAGATCGGCAGCCAGGCTCTTGTCCAAGAATATGGTGTGTGGCTTGCAAATCGCAACCCAAAGCTTGGTGTCCAAGTTTTTACTGAAGACAAGGGACGAGCACCCAAATTTGAGCCAGCGCAAGCCGTTGCAATCTTACGGGAGGAGGCACCTGATGCAGTTAAGTATTACCTCGAACATCTGGTTTTTGGCAAGGGCCATACCACGTATATCAACGAACTGATGGCGTACTACCTTGACGTGGTGGTTCATGATCTAGAATCATCCGAGGAGAGCCGAACTTTGGTCAGAGCGACATATGAGGCATACCGCGCTTTACAACCTCCTAAGCCTGCATACAGTCACTTCCTTCGGGACAACGCCCCGGATGACAACGAGGTCTGGCCCAGCCGCTTGAGGCTACTTCAACTCTTGGGCGAAGCCAATGATTATGATGCAGCAGCAATAAGAGATCGGATTTCTGAACTGCCAGATGATCTTTTGGTGCCCGAGACCATCATACTTGCTAGCAGAGAATGCAAACACGACGATGCCCTCCGCCTTTTGGTCCACAACCTGGGCGACTATGACACCGCAGTCTCATATTGCCTTCGAGGCGGTGCGAGCACAACAGGCGCTGCTCCCTCCCAAAGACCATCATTTGAGGAACAGTGTGGCCTGTTTAACGTCGTCCTCCATGAGTTGCTCGCTCTTGAAAACATCAGTGATCGTGTGGAGCAGACTGGAGCACTCCTGGAGCGTTTCGGCGGCTGGTTCGAGATTGACGATGTACTTAGTCTCATCCCTGATGATTGGTCTGTCGATGTTATCGCAGGCTTTCTAGTTGGAGCACTTAAGCGTCTCGTGGGAGAGCGGCACGAAGCGATGCTGACCCGGGTCCTGAGCGGAGCGCAAAACTTGCGCGTAAGCTACGATCGGGTTGCAAAGATTGATGAGAAAGGGCCGAGTATTGAAGCTTCGAACTAAAAGTTCTTAGCCAAGCTATCTGGACTATTTCATTTTGTTAAGAGGTGGATTCATAGCGAACTTCTTCGGCGAAAAATATAATCATCATAATTCAAGGACTCTTTATATGTATTATTCTTATCATGAAAGGAAACATCAAATGTTCATCACCAATGACAACATCATCCCACACCGGAATCCATTAACAAGTCGCGTAGGTGGCCCTTGAGTTATTAAGTAGTGGCAATTAGGTGAGGCTCACAGAATTTGGATAATAGATCGTGTATCGCCTGGTCATGCATTTGCTCCGCCATGTGCAACAGGTCTTGTTGATCCTTCGACAACATTCTCTGGTCGGCTGCGCTCAGTGACAGGAGTACTTCAGCAGACTCGATGTGATTTTGTGAAGTGGATGAGCTCTCCACTACTCGCATCAACGCAGTTCTGTCCTGGCAATCTCTCTGTGAGAAGCCTTCACAAAAGCGAGGTGCCAGAACTCGAAAAATAGCAGGCTTACACTGCTCAGATGCCAAGTGTAGGACGTTTTCACCTTTTGAGTTGCGGTGACGAAGATGCCCTTCAATGCCATCTTGCTCTAACAGGAACCTGACAACATCAACATGGCCAGCCAATGCGGCCTCTCCGACGGACTGGTGACCTGGATGAGCCAAGCTTCGAGGTTGGCGCAGAGGCGCACGTAGCAGTTCCTCTTTGAGGTCAACATTCTGCTGTGCGTTATTCATCAAGCGTTTAATGATGGGCATACAGCCGTGACTGGCGGCCAGGCATAGGAGCTCGTTACCCCATCTTTCCCGGATTAAAATGTCAGAGATATCGTTGATAATATCAAATGCAGCATCCCAGTCCTGGCTGTTATTTATGCTTGGAAAGCGCCACCATTCGATGATACGACGAAAGAAGCCAATATTCTGAAGATGGCAACCAGTCCCGCGTCCATGAAACAGCATTCCAAGTCTGCGTAAGTCGGCCCATTGTAGGACCTGCTCAACAGCGATCATAGCTGTGTTGGGTAAGAATTTAGGAGACTCCAAGTCAGATGTCTCAAGCATTTGGAGCAGCACCACTTCGGATCCGTAGAGCGACGTGATGCTCAAGGGGTCGTATAAGCTGCCGTCAAACTCAAACCTTGCCTGGACTACGCAGTCCGGCCGACTATTTTGGCTGGTCCAATTCTGTAATCGAGTCGAGTTGGGCTGGCACAGCCTTTCAATGCTACTAAGATCAGGGAGGGGCTCTTCGGTAACAAGGGTGAAATGATGTATCCAGTTGCAAGAGGCATAGACGAAGAACTCGCCGAATCCTCGGTCAGCTGGGTCGTAGCGAACCATGCCATCTTCCCAATTCTCCCACGAGCAATCCATAGTGAAGCTGGGGGATGCAGCGACATCACCAAAGATATCCATGTCTTGTGGTAGTTCCTCCATAGCCGTCTGCTCATCGGAAAGAATGGAAGCCTCGTCGATCTCGTCGAGAAGCAGGTATCGAATACATATGTTCAAGATGACATTCTCCAACCTTGTAGGATTTTCCAAATTGTGATGTCCAGGCCGGGTTGCACCGAGGTCACTCAATATAAATTCTTTGACCGATTGGTGAGCAACAATAACCTGACGTTTCTTGACATCACCGAAATCGACGCCAGCAACAAATGGTTGGATGAGGGCCATAACGCCTTGATAGTCGATCAGTTCAGCAACCCCTGCGACAGTGGTAACATCTCCATCAACTGTCCCCGTTGTGACAGCCCAAGCAAGTTCTAGGATGCTCAACCGTCTTCTGGCCGCACCCAGAACTTCCAAGGCTGTAGCTGCCATATCCTGGGCCTCTGGCTCCTCGCCCGCGCATCGGAAGAACAGGTCGGTGTATAGTTTTGACAGGTCCCGTGGTTGTGGCATCTCTTCCAGAAACTTGTTCATGCGGCCACGTGCCATGATCTTCTTCGCAACAATGGCTTCGACAGTCATCTTGGTCCATATAGCACTTCCTCTTGCAAGACTAGACAGCCTCTCGATAATGAGCTCTTGGAGACGTGCGTCAAGGTATCCTAATCTTGTCTTGACGGTCTTTTCAACGATGACCTTGTCTCTACCTGGATCAGCACAAATGTCGACCCTTAGAGATCCCTCTAGTTGATCCAGTATCCCCTCCCAGGGTCGGGAAGACAGCACAACTTTTAGCCCCGAGATCTTCTGAGACAAGCTGCGCAGTGACCGAAGAAGCATGTTGAGAGAGCCTGCGTCGCACTCGTCTAGACCGTCAACTATCAGGAAAAGAGGTCGATTGAGCCTTAGAACAGTTTGTTCGAAAATTTCAATCAACAGGTGGGCATTCGTCGCGGGCTCGAAATTTCCGCTGAGCAGATCTTGCTTATACCAGTCGAAGAATGCTTTCTTCAACCCAACACGCTGTTGAAGAAGTGACAGAATCAAGGAAGAGAAGATGTACAACGCATGCCCGGTTTCATCATTCTGGCAATAGTGGTATAGAACCATGGGCTTTTTGAGCTGGCGCTCGGCTCTCCGACGTAACTCCTGAATAAGAAAGCTCATTATCACACTCTTGCCACTTCCCATACCTCCATGAATAACCAGCTGTTGATAGTCGGGTGCTCGGTACCAAGTGTTGAACTCGGGCTGTTCTAGAACGAAGTTGCAAGCTGCGTCATCTCGAAGGGAATTGAAATCGCCATGATGGCGGCTCTGCTGACTCTGCTTGTCACGGCCCAGCCATTGCGAGACTAGTTGGGTCAGTATTATGAGAACACCTGAAGTTGCGAGAGGGCGACTGGCATTCAACAAACGGCGTATGCATACCTTTCTCATCGCACATCATAGTCTTGATGTCCTGGGTTATATCGAGAGTGACTTTCTCAACAACCTTGCGGAGGTTTTCGACTTCTTTCGAAATATCCTGGACCAGAGTCGGTAGAGTACCAGTGTCTGATACAACGGCCAACACTAACTTAGCCCTTCTCTTGGACAGAAACTGATAAGCAGCTACATAGAACTCGATGAGTTTCTGATAGACCGACACGAGTGCCTGCATGTGGTCAGAATACATTCTTGGTTGAGTTTTTGTACTGGGAACAAAGGAAGCCGTACATTGTGAATATCAACTCTGTCTTCCCTCTGGCCGATGATATCGCAATCGCTAATATACGAAATCTGCCTCAGCATTTCCACGATCTTTTTGGCAAACTCGAAATCTGCAGAAGCAATACTTATGGCCAGCTGCATATAATACTATTAGCCTTGACCTGCGTCCAGGTTGAATCTCTGCAGCAATACTAACCGCTGTAACACCTCTCATAACCCCAAATACGGCAGAAGTTGTGGGCTCAAGCGCTGTGAGAGGCGCCGATATGTCCAAAACCATCTTGATTCGCTCCAACGGGACCTGTATTGAGTTGAAATATCGAACTCCTCGCAGGAAAGTGGACTCGTCTGTCGCGTCCTTATCAACCGTCTCGAGCTCTTTGAATAGCTGGGCGATGCTCTCCCCCTTGAGGATAGTAACATCCACTTCTTTGCGCATGTTCTCTACTGCTTCTCGGTAGGCCTTGCTCCAATGATCCGCGGGCGCAACCGCGGCCACGTCAGTGTCTGTGTCAGTTTCAGGAGCTGGCGCCGCCTCATGAGTAGAAGTTGGAGGAGAAGTAGTCAAGCGTCCGTTGGCTGTTGTGCCAGAGACAGCAGCGGAGGGAGAGGCATCATTGGATGGCGAACGGTCTATAGGGACTGTAGCAGTTTCAAGAGACCTGCTGGATTGGTCAAGAGGGATGACTGTCTCACTCCTGAGAATGACTGCCGTCGTATTCTCTGTTGGGAGGGCATGAGTGGTAATTCCGCCTGGACTAGGTGTATCAAAAAATATGGAGGTCAGTCGATTAGGTAGCCACTAGAGGTTCATAGAAGCACAAAGTAAGAACAGTAGCTGAAGAAAACCTTACCTCTCTACGACAGCAACACGGTCAGTTAGAGAATTATGACTTCGCCTCTGAACGAGTCCATTCAGCCGCTGGCGTAGTCTGAACCGTGAGCCTTCTCGTGGTGGATTAGCAGTTGACATGCTGTATGAAAAGAGAGAGACATGGTACGAAATTCCAAGTCAATGAACTTGAGCAGCTCTCTACACATTTATTTATAAGATGCACCGTTCATGACCTCAGAAGAAAAGAGCCCACCCACGCAATGAACCGACAAGCTCGCCAATGGTTATGTAGCATTAGCCGCGGCATGGAGTGGCTCAATCCTTGCTATTTTCTGCCTGCGACTCCATAGGTTGCTACTGAAAGCGCAAGGTAGCTATTAACTTAGAGTCTAGAGATACCATACCATATCTATGTGTGACGGCTAAGCCAAGGTATCGGCCATAGATATCCAGCCAGTGTTATCGTCAAACAGATGAGGCTGGCTGCCTCTGAACGGGTATTGCTGTTGTACAAGCAAGTGGTAGGCCGGGATGCTGCACTAGCTGATCATTAATTGTAAAGAATTAAATGGATGACGAGTCTCGGGTAATCAGTCAATTTCTAGAATCGGCAGCTCGCCATTTTCTGTTTGTTTGTTTGTTGGTTGGTTGGTTCTCTTTAGTCAATCAGCTAATAAGTGCAACGGGGGAGGCAGGCAACTCTGGCAAATCAATCACCTTATTAGACTTGGGAATACAATACCATCCCACAATCGCTATACTTCCCACCACTTTGTCTCCATCGTCAGTCATACTCGCGGTCGTCCAACACCCCCAGATATCCGGGGCACGGACGGCGCTTTAGCCGAACCGCCCAGCTGTCGCATCCAAGCTTCAGTTGTCGATCGCGGTCGTTAACTAGTTATATTATAGATTCTGTTTTCAGACGGAGTTGGAATTGTCAGCACACGAAAAGGCTGCCAATCCTCCTGACGCCTTGTAAGAGTTAACAACGCTGATGACGGATCCATATGTTCCAGCAATCATCAGAAATGTTCCAGAGAGAATCACAAAACTACTCCATACAACCATAAGAGCCCACTTTAGGGATCTCTCCTGCTTTCCTGTGCTCCAGTTATCGTACAACCAGAAGCAACCATAGGGCTGAAACGTTTGCAGAGTACCCAGGAGAGCTCCTACAAGAGACACAAGACTTCCAAAGACAGGAATTGCACTCGCTATGATGTAGGCTAACAAAGCTGCAGAAAAGGTCAGGCCTAGCCATGTAGCCCAGTGAGTGACGGTGTTGGCTGTGAGATGCCTTGAGCCTCGAAGGATTCGAACGAAGACGTATTTTCCTGTAACCTACAGAGATTTTGTATCAGTACTCATTTTGTTCCAAGGCTGAATTTTAATCATATCAAGCAAGTACTTACATGAGCATTGATGGTTGCACCAACAATCAGACCTGGCAAAGCAAGGCCGTAAGCAACTTGCTTAATAGTCTTGCCAGCCGAACCCAGAGCAGGCGAGGCAACATAGGAGCCACAGTAGTAGTAGATGATAACTCCCACAATGATATATGTCGCTGTGGCAACGGACTGGCAGAGCAGCATCGCTTTGGTATAATGGCGAGGGTCGCGCATCTCTGCAGCAATAGGGAAAAACAGGGGTGTGCCAGCATAGGCAAAGACCATTGTCGAGAGAGCCGACATTGCTTCCGTGAAGCTCGGCTTTCCATATAGCTGGTAGTCGGACTTCCATTCGTGTTGGAGATTTATCTTTGGAGCTGCTGAGGGTCGGTCTTGGATGCTGACGGCTATGGTAACGACATAGACTGATTCTTCCGTCAGTATCAATGAGGGAATGGCAATGACAACCAACTTTGAGTGGTAGATATTCAACGTACCGCCTGCCAGGAGAGAGATTACTCCCACCCATGCAAGCCAACTTATGCGACCCAGGGTGCGGATGCTAGCACATAGAAAGACGATTATGGCGGCCACTGCGACAAAAGTAGCTGTGCATGTCCCATGCGTCGACAAAGCATTGAAACTGATAGATATGCCCAATATTCCCGATGCAGAAGCAAAAATGGTAACTTGTACAGACAGTCATGGTCAGCAGTGACCTCGACTCGGAAAGTACGTGCGTCATCACTTCACTTACACAAAGAAAAGCTGATCCCAAGCAACTCTCGTCCGAAGCGTCCAAACAAGATACCGCCTGCATCGTCAATACCGTATACCTCGCGATGGTTAAGCTTGAATGTCCCAATAATATAGTCAGACCAAGTGGTGATGCCTCCAATGACGAGCAGACATATGAGGCCGGGGACGAGACCCAGAGTGTGGAACGCCGATGGGATCGAGAGGATGCCCAGTCCGATTTGGGTCTTCATCATGAGTGCAGAAGTGCCTAGCCAACCGAGCTGTCGGCGTTAGTACTCGAGACTGCAGAGGACCTGTGGCAGGCACGTACATCTCGGTAATTGGGTCCATCTTCTGTGATATCGCCAAAGACCTCGTCGTGAGCTACAGTTGGGCGAGCGTTGTCTTGATTCGGACCTTGCTGTGAAAGAATTGGCACTGGGTCCAATGCCCCAGACTCTCGATTGTTGGCGTGTTTGATACCCATATTGCTCTTTATTCAGAAGAAAATGAGAAGAATGAAAGCTGCCAAGATCAAAAAAATAGCTGACCGTATGTATATATATATCCTTTCAATATTCATCTCTCCTCACGTATTCGGCCCGCCAGAACTCTACTCTGAGGACACTGGACGCCCATTGCTCCCCCATAAACTTTCTTGATGCTCACATGGCATTTCGCGTTTCGATGATGAAGTGGTTCTACCGTATCAGAGGATCTCTCTCATCTTGAATGTTCCGCTCGGGCATTCATATCACCTCTAAGCCTATCGGAACGGAATACAGAAGTAAGTACTACTTCTCAATGAATCCATTCTCGCGCGCCCCTATGGTCCTCAAGATTGGCCAGTTTCCTTAATCCAATTGCTTTGCCGCGGGGGGGGGACGACTGCATAAAGTTCATGGCTGTATCGTAATGATGTACTCGTATTATCTCAACTGGCCCTTTGGTCTGTAGCATCTTGGTAGAGTGTTTGGGTTTTCGTTTCTACCTATTAAAGCATGCAATAGAAGATCATGCGTCTTAATTATAGTCTGCAATAGAAATCTTATTAGATTAAGTTTAGATAACCTTAGATTATTTTAGGGCTTGCTCATCCTAAGTTGTTGATCACCTTATCAACCTTTTCTTCCACGTTCTTACTAGGTAACTAACTGTAATCAGAGGCACCAAGCTATTTTACACTCTAAGATAAGCTACCATGCCGAATAAGATGCGATCTACCAAGCAAGGCCTGGACGTGGACATGTTCGCGCTTGATGCGGTGCAGTAAGAAACGCAAATGATGTCCAAGGTAGTTAGGTAGTTATGGATCATCACAAGTCTAGTAAGGTGTCAGATCGGGGTATTATTAAGTGGCATTATCATCTTAGTGCTCATATTATACATCCTTGTTTCAGCTACTAACGCCATCAAAAACTCCCATATCCTGAAACATACACGCAAGCCCAATCCAGTCCAAATATTTTCTACACTAACTTCAGCAGACACTAAAGGAAAACACCAATCACCAGAAACAAACAGTGCTTGAACAATATGCAGATTAGGACAGAGTCCTCAAAAAGTATTGCTGTCAAGATAGTCCATTATTTTCATTAAGCCATCAATGGGTGAGGTACCAGTCCAAATCCCAGATAAAACAACAGTAAAAACACGGGTATCGATATGTCAACTCCATGGCGCAAATCAGTTTCCTTTCCGTTCCTTTCCTTTGCCCCAAGCCTCTCAACCTATGCCTCTTCATAAGCGGATGTGTCCTGTTTCCCAAATCCAAACCAAAACCCCGTCATAAAATATTGTCCGAAATACCCGGCTGTTCCCTTTTTCTAGTACAGTCCCGCTTACGCCGCGCCCATTATGCTTTTTTTTCGATGTGTTTTTGTTCGTATACTTTGAGAGGAGGGGTTGTAGTTGGTGATCGTTGGTGTGTGTGGTCGATGACGCCGAGTCGTTATAAAGTGGTGGTGGTGGTGGTGGTGGTGTTGATGGTGAGCATTTGTTGCATCTCCTTGAGCTGCTCAGCGGTAGGGTCATCGGAGATCCAAGGACCCTTCTCTTCATCAGTGGCGCCGTGGAAGCCAGCGGCTCGCTTAAGGGTTTGAACGTCGAGGTCGGTGACATAAGACTTGCCATCAGATAGCTTGATACGAACCTCATGATCGGTGGAGAGCATCATGTCATCCTTGGCAAGACGACGAGGACCATCAAAGACGGCCATAACACGCTTCTTCATGGTCATCTGGCCCTTATCAAAGCCCCACGACGATGGGTAGTCGCGGCGGTTCTTGCGGCTGCGAGTCTTGGTTCCCAAGGGAACACCACCACGGGAGTGAGTGACACCGCGAGACTTCTGGACACCATTGGCTGGATTGCCCTTCTTTCTCGTGGCAGGGGAGGAGTTGCTTCGGGGAGAGCTATCATCATCGTCGTCACCACTGTCAGCATCTTCATCGCCATGGTTTGCCATGGCCGTGTCTGTAGTAGTGGGTAAGTTGTTCTTCTCTAGAGTCTGGTGAACATCCTTATCGTTCTCAACCTCAGCGAGGCGCTTGGCGTTGATGGCCTCGGCAGGGTCCTCTTGCTGAACAATGCGCAACACACAGTCGTCAAGATGCTCGTAGAAGTCCTGGGCATTGGAGAAGGTCTGCGAGCAAGTGCTGCACTTGCCAGTAGCATCAGAAGCATAGCCAGTCAGCTTCTTGTTCGAGTTGGCACCTGCAGAAGACTTCTTTCGGCTGTTGGGTGGAGTCTGCTCAACACCATGAACTGCAGTCAAGTGGCGCTTGAAGACGTCGGCACGGTTAAAGGACTTCTCCGCAGCCGAGCCGGAGCCTGGGCAGAAGCCGCAGACCATTGTGCCTTTGTAGTGTGTGAGGGTGTGACGGTTCTTGTCATACTTGCGAGCAAAGCCCTTTGTGTGGTACTCGCAGGTCTGAATGGGGCACTTCTCAGGCCGCTCAGTCTGGTGAGTGAGCATGTGAGCTTTGAGGTCCTTGAAGGTCTTGCCGCAGTCGGGATAGGTGCATCTCTGCTTCTCCTTGGACTCGTCGCTGCTATACTCGCCTGGTGTAGGTGGAACGAACTGGGTGACGCTTGGGGCACGGATATGGTTATGGTTCTGAGTTTGACTGTGATTATCCATTGGTGCACCGTAAGGGCTGCTGGGAAAAGTGGATTGAAAGTTTGTGGTTTGGAGAAAAGGTGAAGAGCTATTGGTCCTCATCATGTGAGGTTGAGGCGAAGAGGAAGAGGCAGAAGGAGAAGTGGGATATGTGTGATTGGGATTGGCATTGGTTTGCTGGAAGTGACTGTCATAGGGAGGGATCCCCATGGGAGGGCGAGTAAGCTCTGGATGAATCAGAGATGGGTCTGTCATGATAGAGAAACCTGGTTAGCGATCTACTATGGTAACAGTACAGAGACAGAACAGGCAGTTCAGTGCTGGCTGCTCAGGAACGGAACGGAGAGTGGTGGAGTTGGGGATGGACGCGGATGATAGAGATTGCAACGTGAAGTCAGCTGAGCTAGGCCCAGATGGGTTTCCAGCTGGCCACTGTCGATGACAAGCAAGCAAGATCGCCAATCGTTTGACAGCGGAGAGGTGACATCAAGCGCCTATTGGGTTAACGTCGTGTGTAATGTCTCAGTTGACAACGGAAGAGCCCACGGGCTAAATCGTTGTTTAAAGGCACAGACGGACAGACATGAACGTGTGATGGGAAGTTGGACGTGGTTGCAAGGGATAAACTCTAAGAGGAGGCAGAGAGAAGGAAGGACAAGATGACGATCGGCCATCTTCAACCCGGCTCAAGCTGAACTCAATGGGCCAAGAGAGCCGACGACCTGGTAGAGAGACAGGCGCAAGCACAAGCGCAATCCGACACATCGTTTTGTCATATTCAAAGCAACGAACCGAGCAGGGGTTCAGAGGCACTAAGCATCTGGTGGTGGGGAAGAGGCCTCAGACTGGGTCTATCTCTCTGCCAATGCCCTTGCGAGGCAGGGGGAAAGGGATCGCCGAACTCGAAGCGAGTGAGAAATAGCGCTGAACTTACCAACAAAAGCCTTTGCTGCCGGGAAATCAAAGCTGAGCTCTTCCATTCCGGAGCTAGGAAACGACGCAAAATCGGATCCGATGTAGTCACTGCCCACAATTGCAGGCTGGAGCCCGAGGCCTTGGGGAGCCCACTCGGGCATTGCACCCATTTGGCCATGGTTTGATTGGGGAGATCCAATTGCCGAAGACGTTGTTGACGCTGCCGAGGCTGTGGAAAGGCTTGATGAAGGGAGTCTCATGTCCGAAGATTCATCTGTGTACATGCTGGGTGATGCGCGGCTGTTGAGCATGTAGTTGGGGGCCTCGGCGTATAATGAGGGCTCGACAAATCCCATGGATGAAGCAAATACATCTTGACTGCCGCTCTGCTGTTGGAAGCCAAAGGCATCGGCAGGGATGCTCACGTCCATGGGTCCCGAAGTGAAGATGACGTTGGAGTCCGTATATCGGGCAAAGTCCTCGGCGTCGGAGTGATGGGGGAACATGGCGAATGATGGTTCTGTCAAGGCTGTCATGATGTCTGTGGAAGAAGGGCGGAAGACAGAGTTTGGAATGTCGGTAAGGTGAAGATGGGAGTTGTGGTGGTCAATGTGAGGATGGGCTTGAAGTAGTTATAACTCAAGCTCGGTTTGCAATCACCTTTATCTATAATCGCAACCCACAATGTCAGGTTCAGAGCTCAAATCAAGGGCGAAGAGTGGCAGAAGCGGGGACTTTTCTCATTGTCGAGACAAAGAATGAGTGGACGTAACCCGGAGAAGCTTACCTACACTTCGCATTCCAGAAAACGGAGTGAGGCTTGAGGTGAGTTGAAGTCTCGAGGGTCTGAGATGTTTCTGGTGGATGTGGGTTTAGACACGGCAAGCAATCTTCTTCTGGTCGATTTCCTGAAACTCGTGTGTTGTTGATGAACCTTTCTGCGTTTCGAGAAGATGGAGTGTTGCCAGGGTCTAATCAAGAATGCTCAGTTCACCAAAATGTGTTTGAGAAGAGTTGTCTCGAAGTGTTCGTGGTGAAGATGAAGCTGGAGATGAGGGTAAAGTTAGTGCTCGGTGGACGGTGGGAGGGGCACTATAGGTCGAAGTATTCAAAGACCAGTTGATACAGTGTCTTGTCGTCTTGGAAATGACTAACAGTGGTCTTTAAAAGAAACACTGTCGTGATAGATTGACCCTTTAAGGTTGTCGTTGTCGAGTAGCAAGCTCTTGCAAGACCCAGCGAGAGGGTTGGGGGCTGCCAACGTAGATATAGTCAAGGCACCACTGCACCTGCATTCGGGCCCCGTCCGCGATGGATCGGCTCTCTCCAGTTGACAGACAAGTTGAGAGGAGGCTGCTGGGGTAGAGAGTGTCCCAGAGGTGGAAGCCATGTACGATACATTGGCCGGTACATTGGTAGGGCCTAGCTCTCTCTAACCTCAAGCCTCTATGGCCCAGCAATTGAAGCCAGTCCAGGGGAGGGAACCAGGGGGGGAGGGTGAGCCCACCACCCCATCACCAGCCAGCCAGCCAGCCAGCCATCCCAAGCCCAAGCCCAGTCGACCAGGCCCAAAAAAGACGAGGAGGGTGTGTGTGTACATGACGGACAGCACAGCACAGCACATCACATCACATCACACCAAGCAAGCAAGCAAGCACAGCCGTGGGGAGGTCTAAAACAAAAGGTGAGAAGGAAAAAACAAGTCCAACTCCATAAAATGGCAGAGACAGAAACAGAGACAGAGGCACGCCAGCGGCCCAGCGCCATGCAGCGCCAAATAGCGCCAGCCTGCCTCAGAGTGTAAGGACCAGGGAGAGAAGAGAGACGGCACATTGATTCTTTCATTCATTGAGTTACTCAACTGAAATGTGCCTGCCGTAAAGTACGGTCAATATATGTATGAATGTACTGTACAATACAGTCCTAGACTGTGTAGACAATTCCAGGCTCTGATATTCAAAGACATGTTGCATCCATGTCTTGGGGGCCTGGATTTCGGGAGGATCATTATCATTGAGGGGAGTAGAGACAATGATTGAGGCGATACGCCTCCCGCCTTTTCTCACTGCGAGATACGGAGAAGAATCTCTCCTCGAAGAAAATGGTCCGCCATGTATCACCGCCCTCAATAATCACCTAGAGTTGCGGCTTTGTCTGTTCTTGATGTCCAAAAGGCGGAGGTTACAGAGCAGAGTAACGTTTTGGTACGGAAACATGGGGTGAACCAAAGACCCGACCGAGGCGTGTGCGTGAGAAACAAATTGATCTACGAAAACGTCAATAAAAGGGACTTACGTCGCGTGTAGCAGTACAAAGAAGAAGGCCTCCTAGATGGACAGGGTAGATATTAGGCTGTGTGATTGGGCCAATCCAAGGTTTGGCAGAGGAATCTCTGAGGCAGGGGGGCTCTGCTTCAAGTCCCGGTACTCGGAGGATGTAGCTTCCGGTACGTATGTACTGCCAACGCCGGCACACCTCACATCTCCAGTCTCAAGGACACTGGCGACCGCAGTTGATGGGTCCATCGTCGCCTTTCCCATCTTCAGGGGTCTCCCAAGGCTGTCCCACGTCACAACCCTCTGTACCTACCTAGGTAGACAGTGAGGTAAGTAAGGTATCTAGCCAGTGCCGTACCGTACCGTACCGCTTCCCCTCGGAATATCAAGTAATCCATAGCATGTGTTGATACATATGGGCTGGATGTCACCAGGTTGCTATTCGTGGTCAGCCAATTGTGACGAGAGTGTGATAGGTAGCTAAATGAAGCTATTGAATGAGAGTTGCGGAAGTCTAAACTCAATGCTAGTTGCAGATGCAGATGCATCATAGCAGGCAAGGCAAGGCAGAGTTTACCTATGAACTTAGACCCCGTGCGGCAACCATCGTCAATCTTCCCGTCCATGGTTCGCGCGGTGATCTGCCTCAAGCCTACCAAACCTACAGTCAGTATGTAGTTAGGTGCCTAACCAACACCGTTTGCCGCAACTTTACTGTACGTACTGCGTAGAACCCCCTCCTCGTCCTCATCATATACTGATCATCATCCCCTCCATCCCTCCCTTCATCACATTGCGCCCAATGATGTTCTCCTGATCCTCGATGAGTCTGATCTGACATGGACCAGCCCGTAGGTGAAGGTAAGGTTCCAGGATGTTGGGTAAAATTATTTGCAGTCTTCTCACTTGCAATTATGTGTGTCTCTTCGCAGAATATCCCAAAGTTGGTGGGTGATATTGCTTAGAGGGAGTTAGTGCTTGCTTTTTACTTAATTGCGACTGTATCAATACCATAGCATATCGGCAATTGACCAAACAAGAAGGCGATTGGCTATATTGTCGGTAAAGTAATAAAGTAGAGTAAGCTCTAAGCTCCAAGCTCTTTGAAACTAGGCATTTGTAGACTTCACAGCACACCACATCACATGCGCAGCATTCCTCCGTTGCCTCAATGAACTTACACATGCAGCATCCTGAGCATCTTCAGGGTAAGTCCAGCAACACTACCGCCCGCGTCTGCAAATATCTGGGGCCGCGAGACATTGAAACCGTCTGCCAGAACGTGGTGGTTCGAAAAAGAGGCTTTGCCCGAACGGCGCTGGTGCAAAGAAATGGCAGATATTTTTATCGATAAACCAATGCACAACCAACCCAGATGTAACCCAACGATGCACTAAATAGTGCTGCCCTGCCCTATGAACAGAGGGCTGTGCCTCTCACAGAATTGTGCTGTGAATCAAGCAATCAATCAATTTCTGGGACCAATCATTCTCCTCGGTTGCTTGATGTCTCAATCGGCCCCGAGGCCTGGGGGCGCAGTCCGGCCTCGCCCGTCTTCCCAAATCTGTGACCCTTGAACGTACTGCACTGTCGGTAAACCCCTGTTTCCTGTCTCTTCCTCACCCTCAAAACGTTTCCCGACGTAATCGCTGCGCCATTGTACCTGGCCCCATCAACTCGCACGTTGCGTTGCATCTTCCGGGGAAGGCGTACCAGCATCGTTCAGTCAGTCAGTCAGGGCCAGGGTGGTCAAAGCATTGGATTCAAGCATATCTTGCTTGGCTATTCCCAAACTGGTCACTCGTGTCTCCAAGTCCTTGCCGACCCGGAAGATCACTGCTGTCAAGAGTTACTCATTCGAGCATGCCTGTCAATGTCCCTGCGCTTACAGATTCCCATTAGTTATGACAGAATGTTACAATCAAGTGTTTCAAACTTGGCCTATCCAGTCTGAGGCAATATCGTCTCCATTTAACCCATCGTACATAAATACATAGCATAGACCATAGACTAAGATGAACTTCAGAAGCCTCGCGGAACAAAACAAACGCCTAGCACCACGTTGACGATGGATATCATCTCCACATGGTGTCGGCTCAACATGGCGCGCAATGAGACAGGCATCGGAATGTTGGCATGCAACTCAACTGGACACGATCAAAAGCATAGGAAATTATGGCGGAATCTAACTCACTAGCAGACAAACTTCTAATTCGATCAATTGTTCTAGGTGGAGTCTAGGAGAGTGAGGTATCCACGAGGGAAATGATCAAAGAAAATACCCAAGATCAAGTTAATTAGACCAGCATCTCCCGGAACGCCATGTAATGTCTGGTCCGGCTTATGATACATACTACATACCTCCAATACATTCATGATCTTATTAATGCAAAGCGGTTGCTAGTCAGACAACTTAGCGTTCCACTACTCGTACATGTCTTTATTGATCAGGATAGGTACGAAAAAGGTGTTGCGATGATGGCTGTGTCTTGGGTGCCAGGTGCATCCAATATGATGTGTACCTTCAGCAAGCCTACAGGTCTTGAGGCGGGCACCCATCATTCATTCGTAGGGCTTAGCAAACCTTGTCTCAAATAACCTTACCGATAATTAGCAGGAATCGTATCTTCGAAGTATGGACTTCTCAGTCTCCCAGGTGGACGTTCTTGCAAGCCAAACTCCGATCCAGACGAGAATGTACAAGTAGTCCCTCGTGGCGCCGGGGCTTGAACCGTTCAAGGTCTGAGTCATCCCTTTCATCCGAACGCCATGTCCGGGCGACGTGAAACGGTAGAGGACGCCTCTAGAAGGGATATCATTTGAAGCTTTGTTTCCTCGGAGGTCCTGTACAGTACCGCATGTTGTGCAGAGTTCCTGCGTTTGTCGGCGGCGGCAGTGAACAGTGATGGGTTCAAGTTGGTTCTCGGAGATGCAACTGGCTTAGCGTTGCGGAGTTGTGTAGAGGGCTGCTAAGCCATCATCGACGGATATGCACTTGTTATTGGATGCTGTGTACCAGCAACCCCTTGACAAGCCCTTGACAAGCTCTTGTCAAGTTGTTTGTGGATGGTGGGGGTTTAAAAAAAGAAGCGGGATGGCTGTGCAACGCATCCGCTACCGGATATTTTGACGCGATTAAATAAAACATTTCAATAACGATTCTGGGGGTGTGCTGTATACTACGTACTGGTAGAAAGTCGAAGAACTATCGTAATGAATTCTAGTAACTGCATATGCTCCATCGAGTCTGAAAGCGAACTTGCATCTGTGAAACCTTTTCGAGTCTAGGCTAGGCATTCTTCTCAAGGCAGCAAAACCATTGCAGCTACGCCGCCATGTATCAACCCATGAGGGCTTTCATTACTGGGTAAACTGCTTACCAGGGATGCAGTTGCATGGCACATCGATTGATCGAGTTCCGGTGAAGATCCTTATGACTGGTCCAATGCTCGTCAACGTCATACCCTACCTAGCATTGGATCCTGGTGAAAACGAGATATACGAGACACCGGGCACGGCATATGGATGAGCACTTGACCTTCTCAAGTAGGCAACCCCTTCTCCGCGATCCATCTTTGGTCTGCAAGGCAGCTCTGATTCCGATTCAGGAGGTCTCTTTCGCGGTGCTGCCTAAATACAGACCCTCGCAATGCCTCAACTAAGGTATGCCCTATCATCTCAGGCCTGCTACATAGCATCAATGAAAGATAATAGTTGACATGAAATTGGATTGATTACTCTCCGGAGTAGCACGCACACCTTGTCATCCATCCTCTCCGTACAACTCTGACACCAGCTCATCATCAACCCTTACTCCGGGCTGTTCCAGCATACTGGAACGCTTCCATATGTGTACCAATGTAGATGCATAACAGAGGTGATGTTGACGCGACAAATAAGCAAGAATACTTAGTACCTTCACCGCTAGATCTCTGAGGTAACAAAAGCAAAGAAAGACATAATTGGGCATCACTCACAGGACTGATCATCAACAATACTACCACACAGTAGCATTTTCTGAACATTAGACATCTTGTTGATAGGTACGTACCGGAGAAGGGGAAGATGTCGATAAACATGAGCAGGGGTTCAGAAGTGGACCACGAAAAAGAAACATGGGATCCGATGCAGCGGGTCCTCTCTATTATCGCATCCAATTCCACCATAAACTTGACCAATGTCATCGTGCATCTTTTCATCAGTGCTCTCATATCTTTACTGTATCAAGGGCGCGCCCCAGGTATCATTTTTTGCTTTGTCTGTCTTGACGAGTTTCGATGAGATTGACTGCTTCAGATCTCCTAATCATCAATCAATTCCCACTGTCCAGTTCAGTGGCTGACTGGGTATCCTATTCATCCTTGGATCAGCGTCAGCCTGCATCGGTCATGGCCGAATTAACTCGATGGTTTTATGTATGTACCTATTCCAGCAATCTGGCACTCCAAGCATCCTCATCCTCACCCTGAACAGCATGCAGATGCAGGCAAGGGGTTCCCGAATGAGACCCTACTGGGGCAGCCTTCACCACCCCGTACAGCGAGCCAATAGGGCCAGCTACCCACTGGACGTTCACGGTATCGGTTATGCACAGCGCGGTTTATGTAGGTATGTATGTATGTGCACGAACCTTGTACAGCCTGGCACCGTATTAAAACGGGTGCAACTGTATCCGTATGTATGCACACAGCCATCTCGACGTGGCACTGGGGTATTGTGTACTCAGCCCTATCGAGTCTCTGCCCTTACATGATGTTGCTGGCTGTAGCTTCTTTTGTCTTGATGTCCGAAGCCAAGTCGTCATTCTCGACTTGCCATCAATAGACCGCCTTCAACACGCACCGCGTTGCTGACAGTGGTGGTAACCATCCATCGCAGGCTGCATGAGTTGCACAGGAGTACGTAAGACGACGACAGTATCAAATGCTACAACGACAACCTCCCTGTGGCTAACTACTTGACAGTTGGTCCCAGCCAGCCACAAATTAACCGTTTCGCTCTGATGTGTCTGCTTGCGGATGAGGACCCTGAATCTCATCTTCTCCCCCATCTTACGACCGTGCATCGGGCGGCCGCTCCATTGCAGTCTGTCTGGCATCAGAAAGATATCTCAGATTCTGACTAGGGGACCTTGCCGCATGGCTTCGGCTGTCTGAGTCGTGCCGCTCAAGGCATGTGTTTCAAGGGTTGAACAGAACAGTCCGCGACCACTCCCGTCGATGGATAGGCGCAAGTTCCGCAGTGAGCGGCTTTTCCGCAGTCTCCATTTGCTTACGTAGCCGACATTCGCTATTCCCACAGCCAATCCCAAGCTTCCCATGCAGCGGCTATTCCCGTTCAGTCAGGGCAACCTCCCACCTCCTGACCCCTGCTTGGGGCTTGAGGGCTTGTGTTGCAGGTGGAGAAGACCCTGGCCTGGGCATCAAACAGCAGAGATCCGCCTTGGCGTTGACCAGACATTTTGGAGGTAAGCCACATCTCACTGTCTTGATGCTTTCCCCTGGGCCCTCGCAATATCAATTCCGTTTCGTGGCATTCAGGGTTGTCATTCAATTAATACATACACTGAGGTTCTAGGCCGCCTGAGACCACAGCTTCCGTTCTGAACGGTACGAGTGGCGCCATTTCGAATGCCGGCAGTTAAGAAAGGAGAACATTAACCTTTGATGAGAGAGAGCACGGGGTCAAACCCGAGATTCTGGGCTTGGTTCGTCACAACGTCTAACTATGCACCGACCGAATAGCGAGGACACCAACCACTACCCCGAGCTCACCTTGTTGTACTGCATAGGTAGGTACGAATTGATGCATTGACAAAACATTGCCAATCAGAAAGGTCTCTGATCCTGGAGCAATGGCAGCATGTGGTTCTCAATGGCTTCTACCAAGCAATGTATGCTTTGCAAAACACAGCCTTCACCGCGGTTCATGGTAATGTCGCTATGGCTTCATGGACATCAACCTACGGATACTACTAGGTAGTGGGGTGTGTTCCTCATCGACGGGAAGCCCCGCTTAACGCTACAGGAGGGTGTGGCTGATGAGATGGTTGATGACGCTAATAATAATAAAAGGTCGCAGCACTAAAAGCCGACTCCTCCAATCTCTGGGATCAGGCTGGCGCGTAGGGCTGAGCACAGGCAACCCAACAAGATCAAAGTCAAGTGTCCACGGTACGTACCTCGTGTGATCTGCGTCAGAGATGGAACGGAACTCTCCTTGCAGTTGAGGTCAAACCTTCACTGGGTGATTCACCCAAACCCCCCCCCCTGCCCCCTCTCGACCCATCCCCCCGCCCACCCCAC